>CAJNIZ010007291.1:75087-102577 GCA_905231905.1 Symbiodinium pilosum
AGGATGCCCACTGGACCCCCCTACCAACAGGAGCAGCAGCCGCGGCGGCGGAGGGAGGCGGCGGAGAGAAAGAACTGGGCAAACAAAAATGCCTGGTTTGGAGGCCCTTGGCGAGGCAAGGGAGGCAACACCCGAGGTGGGCAACCTTGGCGGGTGGTGCGCGACTTGGGGGAGAACAGCTGGCAACCACGGTGGTGCAGCCCACTGTCCAAAGAACGGCGGCAAGACGAAACAAAACATATCAAAGCTGAATGTTCGTGCATAAGACGTGCCGGTCCTGTGTCAGGTCGGTTCTCTTCCAGACGATGGGGGCATAGAAGGAAAGGAGGGCTCAGGTGGAGGTGGAGTTGGAATGGCATGGCTCACACTCACTCAGGGCATGAAATAGATGAGGTGGCGACGATGGCGCTGGTGCTGGTGCTGGTCGTAAGTACTAATTACCAGCTCAAACTCACGACAAAATCGCTGTGTAGGAACACACCAACAGAAAGCTGCCGGAGCCTTAACAGAGTGAAACCCTGCTGAAGAACGCTTCTGAGGGAGACAGGCGCAGATCGCACTTTCCCTTAACATAGAAGCATAAAGCATATTTTCATGGTCCCAGTGTGCGGTCCATGGTGCGCCATGACCAACCTGGTGTAGCGAAATGACTTTGAAGCGCTGGCTAGTAAGCGCAGGGAGTATCCGCCCATGCCGCAGTTCTACACCAAGGTGGCGCAACATCTGATAGCACATGGCCGTTATTTCATTGTCGAGAATCCGAAGGGGTCAAACGCATGGACGACTGCTATTGCATCTTGCGGGACAGTTGACGAGTGGGACTGCAACTGCGCTCCGAAAGAATCACGTTGCAAATTGCCAACATAGCAGTTGGCGGTGACTCGGCGGTGACATGCTTCAACTCAGGTCTGCCGCAGCCTCGCAGAACTCTGATGCCCGAGCATTAAGATTCCTTCACATCAAGGCTCACTTGCCGCGCGATGGATTCGCGCAAGCGTTGAAATCTGAAATGCTTTCAGGCAATCGCACCGATTGTCGGAAAAAGGAGAAGAAAACACTTTCAACGAAGGTGCCTTGACATCCCAAAAACACTCAAACCTCAGCATCCTGGGTGTTCTAAATCGTAAGCACCTTCGACCCTGAAGCATCCGAAGCGACGCAAAGCTGAACCCGAAGCTCATCTCCCCACCGGTTCCCCACCCCATAACCCCGTGAAACCCCCAAACTTGGAATTCAGAAGGTCGTAGAAGGTCCATGACGCAAGCTCGCAAGCTTTTTGTTCTTCAAACATTTGCCATTTTCCCCAAATCCGTTACACCTAAAGCCCTGGCAGGCCAAAATTGGAACGCAGCTAGACGCCATGGCTGCTAGATCCCAAAACTGCTGAAACGACAGAACCCTCATCCCATGAGCTCTCAATGCGTGGTTTCACAAGCCAGGCGAAAGCCCCTCGAACACTACCCGGGATCTTCAAGCTCAAACCTCAGAGCCCTTTGACCCTGAGTTTCTTCAAGCCCTGAAGTTCCAAAACCCAAAGCTGCAACGTGGCTGCGATGTCAACACATATCAAAGCCAAAGCTGAAAGCGAAAGACCGGCCCTAGTCCTGTCTCACTGACACCTGACACTTCCATAGACTTTGCCATGCCCATGGTGTGACCAGGCAGCCGGGAGGGGATGCCAGAAGTGCGGGCGAAGGCACGGATTCAATTTTATAGATCTATGATCTATGTGCTTCAATCCATAGAAGATAGAAATGAAGTTTCGCGTTAAGAAAAGTGCAGGCCAAGAAGGGAGTTGCCAAGTCAGAGGCCAGACCGAAGATGCAGGTGAACACTTGTATCAAAAGTGTATGAGGCAGTTAGTGGAGTCCTATACCTATGCCCTTTGCAGGCAAAGCCAAAGCCTGAGACAAAGAAAGATCCAGGTGCACCTGCAGGGCTCACATATTTCAATTGCATGCAGGAAGAAGCATAGGGCAATGCATGTGCGCAGGCGGGTTGAAATCAAAGCCAGTAGTCCGGAGCTGAGCATTTTGAAGCTAGCAGATCTTTAGTTTCAGGTGCTCACAGTGTTCACAGTTGGTCACTAGGTCCGACCCAAAAAAGCGGCAGGCCATGGCATCTTCATTCCCTGCACCTTCCTTTTATGTTCTTGGATTCAGCCCCAACCTGAAGGCAACTGCTCGCGTGGGGACATGCCAGGCCTTGAAGAAGCTATTGAGACTGCTTCTCAGTTTTGCGATTCTACAGTTTTGCCTTTTGATCGATCTCTGAGAACCACTTGCTTTGCCATGCAACCACAATCTTTTAGCCAAACAGTCAAGCTCCAGATTTAACACTCGATGGCAACCTGCTAAGGTTTGTCCAACAAAACCCCAAAAAGGCCGAAAGGGGACAGCATTATGCTGATGGGATTGCTTCTTGCTGCAGCGTCCGTCAGGCGGGCGGGAAAGGATTTGAGCGGTACGAGAAATACAAGGTGGCAAAGACCATCGCTGAGGCCTCCTCGTCTTTATGCTCGCAGAATTTCTGAAGACATGGGGTTGGCGGGCAGGCCTGAGCTGCTCAGAGCTACTCAGAGCTGCCTAGGAATCGGTTAACATCTCTGGCAGGTTTGGAGCAATTTGCGACCACTTTTTAGGATCGTCCTGTTGGCACAGTTCTGCAGGGTTGAATTTGTGGATGCCTGCTTCCGCCCTGCATTTGATAGAGTTTACTTGAAGCAGTCATGTCTGGCTTACCGCGCATTTCTGACAAATCTTATTTGAATTGTGCAGCAGCGCTGGATGTTGCACATATTGTGTCCTTTTGTCAGGCCCTAAAGCTTGGGGCAGCCAAAGGAGACATCCAGTTTGACTGGCAGCGAAGCTGGTTCTGGCGCAAGTGAGGCGAAAGTCGGTCTGGGTCGCGGAGCTGGCTACATCGTATGTTCTCGCTAAGAGCAGATGAGTGCTTTTGCGAAGAGCCGTGCAGGCCTTCAACCGCTGGAAGCCTCGGCCAAAATTGCACAATCGGAGCAAAAATGCATTCGCCGATTCCTGTGTACCTTCTAGATGCAAGCAGAATTACTTTGCCTGTCTGTGGGTGAGCACCGGGAAGGCAAAAGATGTCAGCCAGGATACCGGTTCCAGGTGTCGAAGTGCACGTACGTTGTGCATATTCCTATCTTGCTCGTTGGGTTTCCAGAGTACTTTGAAGGCGCGAAGATGAGCAAAAGCCGGACAAGAAAGAGAAGACGTCTACCAAGAAAGACAAAAAACTGAAGAAGGCAGGTCAAGGAACCTCAAATGCATCTGCCATATGTTCGGGGAATGTACAAGATATTTGGATCATTCTGCATCATTCCTATAGACAGGAGACAGTTTACCCGCAGCACGACTGCAACCGTAGGCGGAGAAAAAGCTGAAGAAGATGGAGAAAAAAACTGCAAAGAAGGCGTGCGAGTGACGCAGCTCTGCTAGATGGTGCAGAAGCGACTCTGCGAGGAAAAGAAGGCCATGAAGGAAAAAAAGCTTCTAGCAAAAGCGGTTGAGGCCTGCGACCTGTGACTTAGTGCTTGATGGCAGCAACTCGGTTATTCTCAAAGTTGAGTTAACGAGCTTCCCCTGCCAGGCGGCGAAAGCCAAAAAAAGGAAAGCCTCCAGCTCTAGTGACAGCTCCTCTTAGAACCGGCCACAGGGTGATTCTTGCCACGCTCATGGCTGCCTCAGTCTTCATAGTTGTTGGCGGCGAGGGGTTTTAGGCGAAAACAGGCCCGGCAAGTACAAGATGCTGGCATGAAGCTCGCTGGCATGTTTCACGCCCTGGCAGAGGCGAGGCAAAACTGGCAGATCCAGAAGGGGCTACCAATGTGCATTCTTGCACGGCCCTGATGAAGATGTAGACTTGCCAGTTTTTCTAAGCTTCCCGCAGCCACGGTTGTTGCCGAAGAAATCTTGGCAAAATCCCAGAGTCACGCTCATATTCTTTGCCTCGGCCGTTCTCAGTGCTAGAAGTGCTAGAGTGTCCGCGATAGTTTGTACCTCGCTGCAGCTTTCTGGTTCGGAATTCGGAAAGTGTGTTTAGAGTAGTTAGTTGTGCAACCGGGATCTTTTTCCAAGCAGATCTCGCAGGACCGGGATTTGGCGTGGTAATGCTTCGCACACGAGCAACCACACGGGCACCCACAAACCGATTCGACAAATTGCCACTAGTTAGCCACCAGAATGTTAACACGCCGTACTTTGTCATGGAAACTTCCAAAAATGACATGAAGCAGACAGGGGTGAAGATGCAAGGTTCGTTAAAGCAGGCTCCGCAACATCTTCGTTGTGCTCTACTTCATTAAGTGGAACGCTACTGTGAACTCTCCCTTGCCATCGAAACCTTGAAGAGTTTTTGCCTTCCGCCGGGGTAGATGACAATCGCAGCATTTTGAGACTTTGGCAGACAGAGAGTAAAGGTTCCTACATTCTGCCAAGATACCCTGCTCAGTGTAGGGGACACATGTAACATCCTATAGGCTGCCCATACGGTTCAGAGTAAAGGTAAGAATAAGCTACTGCTTACTAGGTTTTTGCAGCCCATAACAGCAATCAGAAATCATGCCACATGCCCTGAGTAACTTGATCCTGCCTATCTAAGCCTATAGATGCTAATGCCAAAGACAATGCAAGTATGAAAGTAAAGCCAACACCTACACAAGAAAGGCAGTTTTGCAAGCCCCCAGAGATGGATGTCGAGGTAGAAAAGGGCAAAGGTGAAGGTCAAGGTGAAGGCATTATGTAGCTTCTTCCGGGACAAGTGGGGTTCCCGTGTGCCGAATGTGCTGCTGAATGTTTTCCGGGCCAGCGCAAGTGCTTCAGATGCGACCGCCAGCTCTCTACCGCACAAAGGGCCGTAAGTTCTTGGAAGCAGTTACTCGCTGCAACAAGATCACCGACCAGGTTGCCACCTGCGTGCTCAAGATCACGGGCTTGCGACTCACTGATCCCTGCAACTAATTGGCTAGTGGTCCAGCGCACGAAGCACCAGGGCCGTTGAATGAGAGACAATAGCGTTTTGGCAAGGCAGTGGATAACAGAACATAATGAAGAATGATGCTTTGCCTCTTGGCAGGAAACATCATGTAGAGCGCCTCCAATTCTGGATGATGGATAGGACATGTTCCCTTTCTCCTCAAGTTTTGTTGCCTGCAACTCATCCTAAACAACATCCAACAAGTTTTCGTGGAGTTTTTTTCAGGAGAAATTCAGTATTATTTAAATGATTTGCTGCCCAAGTTCATCTAAGTTTTAAAGTAGTTTCAGAAATCAGGAGCCTGCCTTGAGTTACAGGTTGATGTTCGAGCAGTTTCAATGTATTTGAAGAACGCAAAGTCAATTCTCGGTTTTTGAGGAGGGACAAGAGTCTCTTAATTCCTTGCACAAAATGAAGCTGATTGTTTCTACGCATTTAGAGGGCCCTGGATTTGCGCTAGCTAGATTGTGATTTCCAGTCACTTCCAGATTCCGCATTTCATGCGGAAACCCAAAGTATCCAAACCGCAAAGCCAAGAACACCAACAAAAGCATAACATCACAAACCAAAAAAGCAAGCGTGCACAAACACGCCCAAAAGACACCAAGACCAAAAAACATCAGAGCAACATACATGCAAGCAACAAGTCGAAACCCAAAAACAAACAACACCAAAAAGAGCTCGCCTAACTCAAGCTTTCTAATTACCTGTAGTTTCAGACTCAAGACTGAGATCTTCAGCTTTGTTGTTTCTTCTGTTCTTCGGGTTTGATCCGCCCCTCTCCAAATCACCAAAGGAATACTCTGTGAGGACGTACCTGCCGGACAAAGTCTGACCCTCAGGACATCCTATTCCAACATCCCAAACCCTCTCTGACGCCATACGTGATGTCAACTGCGTCAGACAGGAATTATGTCACGGATTCAGGGCCCAGACCTCAAACCCTCAATCACTTTTTCGCTACTTTGATTCGTTTGCCCTGCGTTGGCAGTTCCTCGGAGGATGCAAAAGTTCACCCTTGTTCTGTTCGCAACGCTCGGGGTGGCAGCAGCCCAGGACATGCACTTTTTTGAGATTCATCAGACCATGAGCTCTCATGTTACACACCTCCCATCAACAACAGTCGTATCTCCTATTGCCGTGCAGCATGCGTGAGCCCATGCAATGTTGCAGGCCTATTTGGGGGAACGGGGAAGTCTGCGGGTCCGGGCTGTCTTGGACAGGAGCCATTTCTGGCAAAGAAGTGTGCCTTCCTGAAGAGGGAGATCGTTTCCGGGCACAAGGCAAGGAGTGTCTCTGAGCGTGAGCTGTGATGAAACGTTGAGTGAGATACTGAGTGAAACCAGCAGAGGCCTATTTGTCAAAGCAGAGCTGGTTTCCACGTCTAGCGAGGCAGAGATACCTCGGGCAGGGCCTCTAGCTGCTAAGGTCACTTTTTGCGGTATTTCTGCGGCTAGACTGCGCCCTAAAAAAGGGATTTGGGGCGGGGTTTTTCTGTTTGTATCTGGAGGCGTTTCTCACACGTAAAGAACATGCCATATCCATTAGAGGAACGCATGAAGAACATGTCATAAATTATTAGCTTCGCGGGTGCAGATCGAGTGCTTGGCATGCAGCCGCTGACAGGGCCTGTGGTTTTGAAGACCTTGCGGCCCCTCCTGTCCACGAATTCCACGATTTCGCTGCCTCTTCCCATCGACCGGTACAGGCCTCTTGAGTCTTTCAACTTAGTCATCTATGTGTTTGGCAGTCCTGGCAATGTAGCACGACTAGGTTGCAAGCCAAGCCATCTCCTAGTAAACGCATGAGCTTCTCCTCAGGTGTTCTTGTTAGGTCACGTTAGGTCTATTGTTGTCAGGCATCCAAAGTTGCCAGGGATTTGTTGAGGATGGGCTCATGTAGACACTTGTGTGGGTGGGCGTAGATGCGCGATCCCTGTTGCATGTTTTACAACTTGTTGTGCAATGCTGTTGTGTTTTCATCAGCTGATATTAGATGCTTTTGAGAGTCACCATGTTATGTATTGCCCGCCATTCGAAGGCAGAGTTCAGTGCCGGGCCCATGAAGGAGGCTCTTGGTTGGGCGAAGAGCGCTATCGCCTCCAAGGAGGGCGAACCTCAAACGCATGAAGAGGCAGGGAGACGAGACGTTTTACAGAGTTGTGGCACCTAAGGCAGAGCTCAAGTTCGAGGCAGCAAAGCTGGCATCGAAAGCCAAGATGGCGCCACTTGGGAAAAAAGAGACCCCTGGACTATGGTCTTGCGTCCCGACCGACCCTCAAGCTTTTTCTATTTTGTTCCATGTAATGCATCGTTGCGAGCCCAGAATCCTGATTCTTATGCTGACGTTCCAGATTCTCTGCAACCTGTGCACAATAGCAAGCATCATACAAATTGCCGGACAGAACAGCACTCTTTGTGTTGATGAGGCTTGGGCACTCGGACTTACGTTGTAATGGTGATTGTATTCCCTAATGCCGCATTCAAAGCTCGATTCTGATTGTTGTGCAGTTTACTTTCCGTTCTAGAGAGTGCGGATATCAAGGCTCACATTTTAATATAAACTTCCATGCCAGTGTGTCTGTGGTAAGGTTTGAGCATCAGGACTCAGAAGAGCTGAAGGAAGGAGCTGCAGCCATTGCCCAAGCGCAGATTCAGAAGCAACCCAGCAAGACGTGTCGCAATCAAGAAGCTCAGGATTTCATGGGGAAGCTCAAGGATTTGTGGAACAAGAATGCAGACGAGGACATGATGCTGGGTGGTGCTTCCGCGGCAAATGCATGAGGGACCAGCGAAACACAATCCGCTTCCCGAGCAGACTTTACAGCCTGTCGTGTTTTTTGATTGGCTTCTCAACATGAGTAGCCTTCATGGTGCCCGATTTCTGCAAAACCCGCCAGGATCCTTGGCCCTGGGTAAAAGCTATGCAAGTGCACTATGTGCACTGCAATGTCTAGGGGTCAGCCATCTTGAGAGCAGAGAGGACCTGTGTCCTCGTCCGCGATGTCCCCGTACCCAGCGCACCGAACTTTTACACTCGTAACGCGGCCATGGTTCAGGCATCAAAAATATGTGGGTCATGGATCATGAGTCATAAAATCTCATGGCGCAGTGCCCATCTTCATCAGCAATGGGTAGAGTTCTATGAGCAGGTTTTTACTTGAGGCTTCCCAGGTGAAACAATATCCGAAATGTTCCTGCTGCGCGCAAAGCGGCCTTCATGAGGAGATGAAGCGAAAGGCCGCTGTTCTGCTCAACAAGGCGAAGCAGACTCTTCAGGCCAAGGGGGCGCAGGACTTGAGCCACGGGATCTCGTGCCTTGTGACAAGCATTCTCAATTGCAGCAGCAGGCATAGCAAGGCATTCCACAACAGAAAGCAGTTGAACGGAATGGCATCAAGCAGGGTTGATCCAAATATGCAGAGGACCTGCCTGAAGAAGCCATGGAAGTCGAGGAGCAGTTGAAGCAGAAGGTGGAGGCAGTCCTTGCGTAGTGATCACTCCTCTTTGGCAGGCTGTAGGAATTTTGCTCCCAGCCCGGACCGCAAGGAGAAGCTTGGCGACAAAATTGACCTGGTGAGAGGCTCAAAGTGGAAAGCTGTGACATCTGACAACACAAAGATGGGCTACTTGGCTAAACCTTGCCAAATGTACCAAGCCTTGCTAAGGCCCAGCTCGCAGGGGTCGCTGAGAGAGGCCATTTTCAGGGTCAGGCGCGCATCACGCATCATGCGAGCAGTATGCAACCAAGCCATGCAAGCCATAAGTCGTTTGCGTTTTAACCAACAGGCTGCTGAGCTCATCAAGATGGCGACGAAGAAGCCTGAGACAACAGAACTTGCAAAAAAGGCGAATGCGAATCGCGAATGCTAGCAGCTAGCTCCTGTAGAGCTTGCTCTCCAGCAAGATCTTTGCATGCATTGTACATGAGGCGCTGTTGATTAGAAAGGTTTTAACCTCGCCAGCCTAAAAGCAGCCGTCGAGGTGACGGTTACGAAATTGTGGAAGCTAGCAGATGCAGCGGCCCCACCCGCCCTGATGCACCGATCGTCAGCCATACTTCATGACTGATTAGTACAGATTGCGAAAGCCACTTTGCAAGCTGCCCTCAGGTTAGCTGCCAATCTTGCGCCCCCTGTCGTTACTCGTTCCGGGCTAGACAGCCTGAGAGGGCTGCAAAGTCGAAGCACATACCGCCGACAAACAAGGTACAAACATACAAGACACATGTGCTGAAGGACGCTGACAATTGTAGACTGTAGACGAGCTAGTGGCCTCTGCGGATTTTGAGAAGAATGCTACACCTCTACAGAATTGTACCAAGGTGTCTGACGGGGAGCCCAGCCGAATGTGAAAGTTTTCTTAATAACCGGTCTTCGCGGCTAGCAGCCTTTTGGAAGAAGTAGATTTTGTAGGTTGCCAGCATGCAACCCTAAAATTGCATCTATGAGGGATTCTGCAAATCCATGAACTTCTGATTTTGGATTAAAAAAATAAAGTTCAAGCAGGTTCTACTGGGCCAAAGTATTTTCAGCAAGAGTACTGTCCAAAAGGACGCTAGTGGGGTGTAAGCCTCCGAACCTCTGAGATTCTGATCATCTGAACCCAAAGCCACCCCAACCCCTATTCCGCCCCCCCCAAAGGCCATTGCTAGACCTCGTGAAAACCAAACCCCCAGACGTGAATGCGAAGCGGGCGTTTTGTGGTCAACCAGTTGCGCAGCTGGTGATCCCTCTATCATCCTCAAACTTCCTGAAAGCACAAACTGAATGACTGAAGATTTACTGGAATTCTGTGCCCTTGGCCTCCTTGGCCTTCTCGGCCCTAAGGAGAAGCGCTTGGGCTCCTAACCTTTGGGCTTCACCATGACAAGGCAGAATAAGGCAGAATAAGGCACCAAGCTAAGCTGGCTCGGAGAAACTTTCTCGGCCCAGCTCGGCTCGGTTTCCCATCTACGCGTTTTGTTAGGGGCTCCTCGTTCTTCTGGTTCCAAGAGCCATTCCAGCCCACGGCCGCAACACTCCCACCGATCTCCATGCTTGCGAAGCACCCATGCGCAAGGTTTAGCAGGGATGACAATTGCATTGGCTCTCCAGTTTGCCAAGCGCTGGCATACCTCGGGTTTCAGTTGAACTTGCTATCACATCCCTCCTGGGCATTTCACTACCAGTCTCCATTTTTCCGGAATCTCCAGCATCGTCAAGAAGACAAAGCAACTGCATGGTGTGATCGCCACAGGCAGTCGCCGCATTGGAAAAGTTGAAGGCATCAGGCTTGGACGAGAAGGTGCTGCGGCTTGACGTTTGCAATTGACCTTGACAACTATGGTGTTTGTGCAGGTGTTGCAGAGCTTGGCGGAGAAAGCGGAAACTAAGCTTGGCGCCATTCATGTCTAGGAGGTGTGACCAGGCAGGCAGGGCCTAGTGAAGAGGCGCCAGAAAGTCGGGCGCAAAAATCGAGAGATTGCCAAGTCGGCTGACACACGTGACGGCTGACCATTTCTGATGCCCATGCCGGAGGCATGAGCATGCAGAAGCCAGGCCCATCACCACAGGTGTTCAAAAAGTTCTTCTACTCAGCATGGCTGCATTTCGCACGAAGTTTCGCAGTACAGAGGGAGGAAGATTATGCCTTCCATTCTCGCAGCGAGCGCCTCGTACCATCTTGGCTCGATATTGCTCCGTAGATTGCAATGAACACGGAGAGAGGATAGCATGAGGTAGGATGTATTCGGGACATAAGTCGGACCCAAATGGTTGATTCCAAAGTGCAGTGCGCAGAGAGCAAATTGCTATGAGCAGTATGCGATTAAAGCCAGTAGAATGTCAACTGGCCAATCGCTATCATGCACTGCATAGCGGCTAACGTTGCCTTCGAACCTGCATTTCGGGCATTTCCTTGTCAAGCTGAAGAAAATTATGTGAAGTTTGATGTGCAATTGGGCCCGAAGAACGCAGCTTTGTGCCAAGGTGCTCTAGTGCCCATGTTTCCGGTCGTTGCTATCGTTGCTCATGCTTGAGCATGCAAGCCTGGACTGGGTCTGCGGAGCTCTCCAAGTTTGAGGGGTACCCGAGCTCCATGGATTCGTATTATTCGTATGCTCTCACAGAAGAATCGAGCTCAGCATGCCCTGGCACATCCATGCCGCTGCTTCCCACGCACTGGTCATGCGGATGTGTTGTTCCCTGCGCGTTGCCTGTGTGACCCCATTTCCACTGCAAGGACAGTTGGAGGAAAGCCGCAGATGTTGCCCGCGAGGCTTTGCTGTTTCTGGAGCAGGCAGTGGAGCAGGGCTCACAAAGCTCTGTATGAAAGCAGGTTCTGCCTCCCTGCTAGGAATGGCCAGAGGTGATTGCTTGGCCGGGAACACAGAACTGACCATGGCCTGCGAGATGCACAGCAGTTTCCCTGTGCAAGCACTACCGCATCGTGCTGCATCATGCTGCGGTCCATGCTTTTCCTGATTTTTTGGGATTGTTTGAGGTTAGTTGTGGGCTCTGGTCCTTCCTGGCTGCTCTATGTTGTGGTGGTGCGAAGGCCTTTGTGCAGAGGTCATGGGTTTGATGATGCCTTCTCGGGGATCTCAGGGTAGGGAATCACGGAAGCACCAGCTCGCGTAGAGCCGATCCGAGACCCTCAGAATCCTTCATTTTCCCGGTGCACGATGGTGTGCCTTTGAAGGTGCCAATCCCTTCAAGCAAAACTCAAGCAACAAGCCTCTTATTGTCATTATTGTCTGTGCCAGGCCCCGCAGCAGCGCTGCAGCTGTGTTTGCTTGGTCGGCATGGCTTGCACTGCAGGCCTTCATACTCTCACGTGAACTGCTTGAAAAGGCTTGTGTCGAGCAGCTCTTGCACCACTCGTGAAGGTTTCGACCCAGGGCGTTGAGGCACTGGAGGTCACTAAGAATCGTGCGATTGTGGCAATCCAGGCGCAGACTAGTCTTGTCGAAGTGGGGAGATCGACCAATGCTGTCCATCTCTTGCACAAGGCCACACATGACGTCGTCCAGAAGTCAGTTGTGATGGTCGAGGCCACTGCAAGATCGACCGCGCTTTGATTCGTGTGCCTTCCCGCAGATTTTACACTTCACATGCATGCTCTTATAAAGCGATGGCACGTTCAGCTGTTACCGGCAGTCTTTTCTCCTCGCGTCTTCTCTTAGGCCTTAGTGGTGTTGCACCCATATCCTCACTTTCACACAGCGCGATTCCCCCCTCAGACTGTACCAAAATGCTCTTATTCTCGATGTGGTCGGTAGCAATATAAAAGGGGCACATTTCACTCCAAGACGAGATTCTTCAAGAATTGATCAAGGTGACGCGTGACTTGAGCCAAGTATTGGCTTCTGTGCGATACCTGAAACCTGCTCAGCACTCAGACACCCTCTCCACTCTTCAAATCTTTTCATGCACTCAGATTTCCCCGACCGCCCCCTGGGAGCGTTGCCCGTTTCGCCACTTCACCCTTTCCTGACTTGGATGTTGGCATGTGTCATGTGCCGCCTTTGGGACCGTTCTTGTTCCTTTGCCCTGCCAATCTGACCACATGTCTTAAGGTGTCTGGTACCTTTTCAAGATCTGGCTAAGATCTCAGAGGATTCTCATACAAACAATCATCAATGCAAATCTCAAGCTTGATCACTTTCTTAGCACCTGACCAAGTGCAAAGACATGCTTTCTCAATGACATCAGCTGGTACCAGCAAGCAACATGTATTCTATGGAAACACTGCGTCTCCAGACCTTGAGGCATGCCAAACTGCAGGTTTCTTGGCGGGCTTGTTTGCGCCAACGTTTGGAGTACGATTTGGGCTAAAGAAGCTTGAGGGTAGCACCGGGTAGCAGCGGTCTCGAGTCCTGAGCACCACTCTTCCTCTGTCGGCTTTTCCTGGGTAACTGCGGTTCAATGCTGATTCTATCATTCCGTCAACCCCAAGGACATCTTGAACACATTTAGGGTGAAAGATGCGAATTGTACGTGGGTGCACATGTCCAAGCTTCAAAGCAGAAGCTCGCTTCAGTTCCAGCAGGCATGGATCATTGTCTTCCTTCCCTTTGTTGCTGACTTGTCAAGGCCAGTACTTGCACAGTGGCTGCAGAATGAAATTCACGGCTCTTTGGGAGTGTTCTTAGATTTTGATGATACATGTTCTGATTCAGACGTTTCTCGCAGGCATGCCCGTGATGCTTGGCACTCTATCAGCTTGAAGGGTCGCATCGTGCGCCTCTACATGACTGCAAGAAGACATGTACTTTCCATTTTCTGGTTTCAGAGTCGGCCTCCATTCAGCGGGCTTCAGTTTCTGCAGCGCAGCTTTCAGGTATTGATCGGCGTGCCCGTGAGTTCATATTTGATCCTGCTGGCAATTCGGAGGCAGTCGAAGATCCCTCATGTGATCCAAAGCTGCGTCGGACTCCAGATTCGGCAGGCTCACGCGAGCCTGCCGTCGACGGCAGGAGAGTGTCCGCAAGGCAGTCAGGCGCAATGCCCAAAGATTCTTTCAACACGTGGTGAACCTCAACGGTTAGGGTAAGTAAGGTCTATACAAGTTTTCAGACTCCGCGTGCGGAACAGATCAACATGAAATGGACAATCTTAACTGGGCACGTGCTCCTGTGTTGAGACGGGAGTGTACACACTGGCCCTGAGCTTTACATGAAAGATATGCATTGATATTCTTGAGTGCCACATGGCACAACTAAGCCAACTTCCCCTCCGCAGCGCCTCCAGCAGGTTAGTGCTGTTTCACGGGTCCTTTGTCCTGGCGTGCCCCCTTCTATGGTACGTTACAGGCCTGGCAGACACCCCACTGTGAGCAAGCGTCTCTTGAAGTAGACAAAATTTGTAGAGCTTCAGGACGAGCTTCCAGTTCGTGGCTGTGCTCCCTTCTGACCAACCTGCTCACAACTGTTCTGGGCTGAGGAACAAACATTGCTGTATTTGTTACGTAACCCTGGCCGAGTGACAGCTTGCCACGGCTGCACAGCTGCTGCAGCTGAAGGGGGAGTGTTTCAGAGAAGGAAGAACGTGTAGTGAGCAGTTAATGTCACACAGCATGTTGAGGCGGCTCATAGTTTTCCCGAAGGCATTGTCATCCACGGTCCTGGTTTTCAGGGTAGGTTTGGGCTGGCATGGGCATGGCTGGATGGGGTGAGTGAGGGTAGGGACACGAGAGGTCGGAATCAGGTGGGGGAGCGTGGGCAGTAACACGACACTATTGCATTATGTTGCATTATGTTGCCGTAGTGTTTGCAGGTGCCTACCATTGGATCACTTATCGCCCTTGGCTGGCAGCCACTGAGAACGATGGATTCTGGCCTGGCCATCGAGGATGTGCAGGAAACAAGACGCCTTACTACCCGTCATACCCTTGGGCAAATTGCGAGACCTCTACTGCAGGATCACAACCATGCACTTCCCTGGAATGGGATGCTTGGCCATGCGACCAGTGAGCAATCGTTGCAGGTGGGGTCTGCGGTGAAGGTATCACAGATGCAGGCAATCAAAGGCCGCGCGATGCTGTGCAGGTAGCCTCCACTGCGGTCCGGCCAAGACGGAGAAGCCAGAGACGGCAGCCAAACAGTTCTTGTAGCATGTCACGTCTGCTTGTATGTCTGGCTCCATCTCCCTTTCACACACCACTCTCTCTCTCTCTCGCTCTCCTTCTCTCCTCTCTCTCTCTCTCACTCTCACTCTCTCCTCTCTCTCTTTCTCTCTCCCTCACTCTGCGCTTTCACATGCCCATCGCTTTTCTTGGTGCAGGGAAATGATGGGAGAAGTGCCTGTGGCGACCCATGTAGTGGCAGCCTTGGCATACCACTCGCAGACAAGCAACGCATCAGTCAACTGCTTCTGCACGGCTTTCTATACATCATTTCCGATGACATGATCCTTGATTCGAAGCCCATCAAAACCTGAGTCCAGGAAGAGTGACATTCATCCCACCGCATACCCTGTGACTCGATGCATCCTTATTCCAGGGGGAGGGGATGAACTAATCTCCTGTCGTCTGCCGAGTGCTTCTAGAACTGATTTCAGGCCCTGCGTCGTGTTCGGCCTGCTCCAAGCAGATGCTTCGTTAGGTGTCCTTGACGACAAGACGCAAAGATCAAAACTCTAGTCACTAGTCACTGTCTAGTTAAGCGCGGGGAAGAGAGCAAACTGAGGAGAGGCTACCGCACGAACCACAGTCGAGCGGAGTAGGCAAAAAGTCACGAATGCTCCCGCACGCTCTGTAGCCGAATGCAGGCAAAGAGGACAAATCACAAAGGCTGTCCAGAGGAAATTGAGAAGCTTCATCCTTGAAAGATCACCGTGTCACAGATGCCAAGATGAACATGAGGTCAGGCGTCCGCGCTACACAAACAGGCTTGCGGAGACATGATGCCGATGGTGGATGATGTTTATGGTGGATGACGATGACCCGTGAGTCCAGACAAGGAACTTCTGATACTTGGGCGCATGGCATCTGCCCAGCTTTGACTTGCTACAGAACTCGAAGGCGCAAATATGTGTTTTCTACTTCCCACCTCCTCGCAGGAGAAGGAAATTTTACCAGTTCTGAAGCCTGTCATCCGCTGTTCTACCTCTAGAGCGGCTGTTGATGCAAGGTTTCATCTCTGCATCTGTTCCTTTCCTGAGTTTTTGTAAAATCCTGCCTGCAATCGCTGGAGCTTCACGTCATGCAATTCATCACTTTCAGTCAGGAGTGGCATCAAATCACATTCCTGTCTCTGGAGTTCTGTGGTGTGACAGGACTGGTTTTGAAAGCGCCTCTCAAGCTGTGTGTGAAGCAGGATGCGAACATGGAAGTTGTCAGAGAGTTTGTAGATCGTGTCTATGGTTCAGCCAGCCAAAGGCTTCTCCGAGTTCATTGCGGCCGGGACCTCGCTTAACCCATTCAGCTGCCGCAAGGCGCGGATTGGAGTAGTCATATCGAGTATGTTCTTCAGTAACAGCGGAGGATTTCAAGCGGTTGCAAGGCGGTCGTCTTTTCACTCTTGACGAACACATTCCTGTTTGGGCTTGTATAGCAACAATGCTCCGCAAAAGAATTGAGGTTGTGGCTATCGTTTTGGGCTTCCTGGCCAGCACTTCGCCTCCTGGAGCAAGGCAGCTGACAATGGGATTATATACAAGAAGTCTCCTTGAGTCCAAGCAGCATCATGCAGCTATTGGGCCAATTAGCCAGCCATCTCCAACTGGAACAGTCAAATGGGAGCAGAACCACAGCGCGGGTGTCTTAGAATCTAGCCCTGCCGATGCATGTTTTCAGCTTTCCAGGGCTGCCTGCCGTGGTGGAACTTCAAGTGCTGGGTGTCAAGGAGGCAGGTCGTTCTCGCGTCTCAGATTCTTTGCATAGCCTGGCCGCAAGGTCTCCGAGGCACAATTGAACATCAGGCGAGCACTTGTCATATACGCGCCCAAACCCGAGACTGTGATAGATTTTCTTGAGTGCTGCTCGCGCATCTCGCGCTCTAAGTTCGCCCAGGCTGTGGCTTCTCGTGTGGAGGGGGAGTGAGATGCAGCTTTCTGTCCTGTGCGGCGCTGGTGTCCTGTGGCAGGCATTTTAACTCATATAACGTGAGCTGAGGAGATCCGTGTTGGGACGATGTTGGCTGTCAGAGTCTCAGGCTAAGTCTAAGTGGATCTGGCGGACAGAGGTGACAGACTTGCATTTTCGGATTCGTCAACGCAGGCTGGAACTGCTTCCCGGCCTCTTGGGAACTCATGGGCTTCATTTTGTTGAACTGCTTCGAGGCGCCATTGTGCATGGCAAGCAGATTCAGATCTTTCCGTGAGTTTAGACTAGGCAGAACCGCCAGCGTGCCTTTGCCATCCACGACGAACATGTTTTTTGCGTTGCTCAGCCGCAAACCGTCTCCAACCGTTCATCTCGACGCATGCATCAGCTGCATCAGCGATTCAGCCACTCCTGAGCTGGCAGTCCCGAAGGAAAGGTGTAGTTGACATCGGGCAGCAACCTCTTCCCCCTTAGTAAAACACCCCGGAGTGCTTATTAAGAATTATAGGGGAGCCCCAATTAAATCTAGTTAAAACCAACTGAGATTATTCAAAATCTCATTGAACGCAAGTAATTTCTGGTTAAGATCTCACTAGACCCAGCTGAAATATGCTTGTTAACATCTATTAACACGCATTTAAATCAAGTAAGATCCAATCACTTGGATTAGGGTCAATCGAAATCAGATTACAATCCGTTTAACATCCAATTAAAATCAATGCAAATCTAATCAACATCTGTTTGCGACCGTAGTAAAGTCATTTGATTTCTATTCAATTTGCATTAGATCTAATTGGAAGCTAGTCAACCTCTAACAAAAACCCTTTCTAATCTAAAAACTAACCTGAATGAACTTCAATCTTAGAACTAAATCAAACTCACAATAACACCAGTTGGATTTTTACAATCTACAAGCTATTCGTAGATTTACTAACAACAGTTGACATAGTTGACATCTAAGCAAAATCTGATAATAGAGGACAAGCATGCGAAAATGCATTGGCGCCTCGCACTTACGCCTTGATGCAACCATGTAAGCTACTAGTGCGAAAATGTTTGATTATCCTCTCGGGAAGGCCCTGAGGCATTGGACGCCTCCTCGTTGATGCTCGTTCAACCATCGACAGCGCTACAAAAGCCAGAATGGTGCCATCAAACACATGGTGATCAGCTGTCCACGATTTGACTACCTTCTTCGTAACTGGGCGTATTCCAATGTTCGCCAATCCCACACTTCGCAGCTTCTTCCCCGGTCAACCCGGACAAGTTGCTGGGCTTGGCATCTTCCGCCTTTATACCGTTGAATAGGATGACAGTCTTACAAGGACTACCGGAAAGGTGTTGCACCTTTCATTGCATTGGGGTTGCGATGAGCAGGGTTCATCTTAGCATTGTTGTCCGCAGAGTTCGCAAGCTCACCCATGGTCTTCCGAAGCCCGCCAGGGCAGTTGACAAAGAGACAGAAAGTCTCATGGCGCATCGCGAGAGAGACGTGAAGTGGTCTTTGTTCTTTTCTTTGCACTCAGCTGAGATCAGGCCGGCGCTCAAGACGGTCAAGCTTGCATGGTCAGAAGGGAACACGCTTAGTGTAGAGGCTGTCAGAGTGCAAGTTGGATGATGCCATCATGCCGCTTGTCGGGCTTTCCATTCTAGTTCGCTGATGCCTGATCTGCTGCTTCACCCTTTGCATGATCAAGATGCCGGTCCATTCAGTACTGAATGTTGTCCGAGGCTCAGAAGGTAAACCAATAAGACCATTCCCTAGGCTTCAGAACATCCTCAGCCGCAGCTGGCGGATCTTGGCAGCCGAAGCTCGAATGCAAATAAGTTTCTTGTCAGCTTTTGAACTCTCGCGGGCGGGCAAAGCCTCTCCCAGTCTTAGGCAGCAGCTGGCACCAGCATATTCCTAGCTATCGCTTCTTGTCAAGCATCGGTATGTCATGCAATCCAGGAAAACAAAACGTCTTGTGACTGCACTTAGGTTGTTCTGTTCTACCGGATGGTGAGCATTGCCAACAGCCATAATCCCAGACCAAGCTTTGTGGTAGCCTTGATTCTGACTGGGTTCAGGAGCTTTGACTATGCTGATTTGGGTCTTCGCAGCCATTGACACAGCCGACACTTTAGCTACTGCTGGAGACCCTTTGTTAGCCAGGACTGGCTTGAGGGAAGCTGTGATAGATGCAAGATTGAGTTGCTGCGAGCTGCGAGGAAGCTCGCATTCTGGGCACTGGCAATGCTTTGGTCTGCTGTGGTGCAGACGCCAGTCATGGGAGCTGTGCTGAGGCGTTAGCTGGTTTGAGGGTGCAGGGGCAAAATACTGAACACCTGGAGCAGGTTGCTCACTCCAGTTGTGTTTGCTCTTCTCCTGGTGGCCAGCGAGACAATCTTGCGACGAGCCTCCTGGCATGCTGTCAAGACCCTGCTGCGGAGATCTACGGCAGGTCAGGTCCGGAATGCCTGAAAACTCATTGCCCCGTGCCTGAGGTAGTGCAGCCCTTGCTTGAACTTCTTACAAGACAGCTGGGTCGGCTCCTGCGTGAGCCTTAGCGAAAGCTCAAATAACCTGAAGATCCTGAAGCATATGGCAAAACTCGTCGGTGACCTGTGAGGTCTTGTGTCAGCCAGAGAACATCAAGCATGGCAGCAGGGCTGTGCAATCTGCCGATGTTTCTTCTCAGGCTTCGGACTTGCAGGATTTCTTGCCCATGTGGCCCGTGGAAGGAAATTCAAGGTTTGTTTGGCTCTTCTGTTTGCAGGCGCCTTTTGGCAAGGCCTTCTAGGCTGGCCTGAGAAACTCCCATATTGAGTCATGTTTTGCTCTGAGTAGTCTTTGTCTTGAAGGTTGCTTGCACTCAGCTGGTGGCAGGCAGACTCGCTCATCGCAGCAAGAGGAATCTACTGTTCACAGAGAGAATGGTGGCGGACAATTGCAGCTACCTGGCCTCCAGCCTGAACAGCCTGATCAGAAGCGTGAAGAAGTGGCAGAAGCATCCAATGCGGGTATGGACTCAAGAAGGACAAGCATGACAAGCTGTTCAAGCATACAGGCAGCACCGGATGGCCACGAACCAACAGCGGCAGATGCCCCGGTGGCCATGGAAAGTCGAATAGCTTCGCCCGAAGCTCACAATCAGACAAGTCCAGGATTATCTACCTCACCAGTGGGGATGAGACACAGAGGCAAAAAGAGTCGCCGAAAATAGTCCGATGAGAGCTCCTGTGGACACAACGGCCTCAACAGCATCATGGAGGGCAGCGATGGTGCGGCCACGATGGCCACGTCAGGCAGATCAGCATAATCTACTTCATGTTCGCAAAGCACTGATCGACAACGTGGCGGCAAAGTCTCTTGAGATCAGAAACCCATATCCCGAGGGTTCGGAGCACAGATGAGCACGGGCAATTCGTCGCGGTCGACTCTGCGAGAAATAGGGAAACAAGGGCCGGGAACCTCACGGAGCCTTCGATCTTACTGTTTGTTTTTGTCTTGTTTCTCATCTCGAGTCTTTATGTGGATTTGGCCACTCAGATCGGTTTGCTGAATGCAAGCTTAACACATTGCATTTCCTCAACACAATACTTGACCACAAGCGTTTTCAGAATGTGTGCAACAGACGCGTTGCAGAACGCTGGTAGCGTCAACATCTGAAAGAGTATTGTGAGCCATGGGTCCAACTTGGGTGAGCTGCGATGCTGGAAAGGCCTGATGCCAGAGACTCATGGCTGGGCTTGTCTAGGGGTGTGGTGCGATTAGCTGGTCTTTCGCCGTGGCATAATTGTGTTTGCCTGGCGCAACAGGGCAAAAATCATAAGCCAAGCGACAGAGCCTGCGTATTCCAGACCATTAAAGCAGATGATATATCGTATCAAGACATATGCAGATAATATCACGAGACGCAGTGCCAGATCCCACGGCACCTGCGAGACGCCCTATGACATGAATAGATGGATGAGGCACTCTCAGGCTACAGCCTTGAAGCCTCTGCCCTGTCAAACAGAGCCCATCGCCTCAAAGCAAGAACCTCGAAGTCCAAACTCTCAAATTGGTCATCTCCGAGCCCCAACCTCTGAAATCAAGTGCCCCAGATCTAGGACAGGAACCTCTCAAATGAAGAGGTCTTGCTTGTTTGTCCTGCTGCATTTTCTTGGCAGGTCTTTCAAACTCTGGGTCAGTGTTGCGCAGAAGCCAACAGGCGCGAGTTGGTTGCAAGAGCTGCCGAGAGCGAAGACTCCGAAGAGGCCTGGAAACAGGCATCAGTTACATTGTGGTCTTTGGCGCTTGCTCAATACAAGAGCAACTTCGACGCAAAAGAGGGATCGGTCCTACCAGTGATGACATTGGCAATAGACTCACGTATGCAGAAAGCAGGCGGAGGGACTTCCAGCGGAAATTGGGCAAGTGGGGGGGAAGAAGGTGCTCAAGCATCTCTGGACAAGGCACGCGACGCCCAAGATGTTGCCAAAGAAGCTCAATCGCTTCTCAATCTCGCAGCTATAAAGGCTTCAGCATGGGCCGCTTCCCAATCCAAGTCCTCTGAGTTGCGCCCACTTGGTGATTTGCTGCAGAAGGGTCTGACGATCTTCGAGAAAGAAAAGGACTACAGCGGCGAAGCAGTCGCTAGCAACATGCTTGCCAACTTTTATATCTTGATGGGACAGGCCAAAGACGCCGTGAGGATGGCAAAGCAAGGACTTGCTGCCGCTCGCCAGGGCGGTCAAGGGAGAGTTCAGGAAATTCCCCTGCTCCACACCCTGATGGCCGCAAGTTTCCTCCGAAACGATCCGGATGAAGCCCTGCGCATAAGTACCGAAGTCGCCCAAATCTGCCGGGACTCCAAAGCCTCGGCAGTGTGTGGACTGGCGGATGCTTGCACAGCACAGGTGCATCTTGCCAACGACGAACAGGGCCAAGCTCAACGGCTTGCTGAGGCGGCGCTGAAGGCCGTCCAAGATGCCAAGGATACGGATAGTGAGATTCTTGTGCTGGGCACCCTACAAGAGATTGCCTTCGCAATCGGAAAGCCCGTCTCAGCGCTGAAGGCCGCGCAAGAATTGTTAGAGAGGGAGCGCCGGCGTGGCATCAAGGAAGCAATTGCGAGGGCACAGCTCTTGGTTTCCATTTCGGATACCACTGCGGCCTCGTCCAGTGACCTGGCTCGACAAGCCAAGGAACAGTTTGCCTCTATGAAAGATAAGGTGGGTGAAGGCCTTGCGCTGGTGTCTTTAGCCAGAGCCCTCTTCTCCTCAGCCAAGACCGGGGAAGCCACAGGCGCCGCAAAGGAGGCCATGGCATCCTTTGAGGCCTCCGACCTACCCGCGGGTCAGGGCTTTGCGGGCTGCTTCCTGGCACTGGTGGAGGGTCGTGAGGACAGTGCTGCGTTACAAGCATAAGCCAGCTTGGGCCCTCCCCATCCCACTGCTGCTTGGATGGGAGTCACCTGCAGCTCTCACAGGATCCGGTGGCAGCCGAACGTCTGGCTCGAGAAGCTTTGTGTGCTTTCCAGGCCTCGGCCCCAGCCTGCTGTCAATTTCCGTTTGCCTTTTGGATGCTGTCAGCAATGCCTCTGATGTCCTGAAAGTACTGCGAGGATGCCCGTCACCGAGTCGGACAAGCCTTGGCGGAGCTGCTGATAAGGACCATGAAGCGTGCTTCTGCAGTGTTTGTGTGTGTGTGTGTGTGCAGTTTTCCTTTCCGACCATTTTGAAACATGCGGGTGCAGACACCTTGGCACTCTCACGGTTTTAAGCTATGCCCCTGTCGTAGCCTTCACCCTTCTCCTCGCAATCTTGGCCGTCTCGGCATCCCCTCAATTTACGGCATGTGATACCCTTCAGACTTTGCATGGACCAAAGCCCTCGGTGGAAGCCGAAGGGCATCTTTGACGTCCAAGCGCTGAGGCTTCCAGATCTTAGGCCAGCTTTCATTGGTCAATGCAGCAAGGCTGACAATGTCCCGGGCTCAAACCTTCCCCGCTGTTTCCTGGACTGCTTTCGCATACTGTGAAAGACTCAGATTGTCCATGTTTGTTTGCAGTATCACCAAGCTTCCAAAGTGCAAGGGCTGAAGGCTTTCCAACTTTGGGCAGCAATGCACAGACTCTTCAACAGTCGATCCCTGTCCGGATCGATAGTTTTTGATTTTAAGGCCTGTCGGCCTTGATACATCGTATGAAACAGCGGTTGAATTTCCGTTTTTTTTACTAGCCCGCGATTCTCTGCATCTGAACAACTATCCTTCGCTGCTGTAGCTAGAGTTGCCAGGAGGTCTCAGCAGCTCCGCGAAAAGCCATCAGAGTGCAAGATAGCTCCTTGACAGAAGCAATAGGAAAGCATGAGGAACAACAAGTATGGCAATCCCACACCTGCTTCCAAGGTGGTTGACGACTTTGCTGTAGCACACGTGGAGATCAGCGGTGTCTGTAGCTAGCTTGCATTAAGGGGTTCAAGCATAAGATACATTATCATGCGGAGTGTTGCCCTCACAATAAGCATCAATAATCTGGTCAGGGATTTGCCTTTCCACTGTCACTGCTCAATCCCATACATATGGGTGCAATGCGCACAACTATGCTCCACCCTGACTTGTAAATTGTGCCTTCTGCAGCATGGATGCTTCTAATGCTTGTGGCGAAAAACTCCTGAAGGCGCATCTGCCTGCTTTGCTTCGCTTAACCCCGTCCTGTTTCATTTTGGTAGCGTAGTGCGAGGGCGTAATAAGTCTTTGGGTTTCGCTGTTTCTGCCTGCTAACTGAGCTGCGGCAATAGCAGTGCTTACGCAAGCGAGTCTTCTTCTTCCTCCGCCGAAAAGGGTCTTTGCGTTGCGCTGTTGACCACACCATGATATTCATGAGGGTCCCTCTCAGGTACTTTACCTGAAAGCTTGTGGGGCGGCCCCGGCCCGATAGGCCCTTCAAGCAGGCCACCCCTGGACATAAAACTGGTTTGAATAGAGTCAAGTGTCGCTTATGCTCGGCTGGCAGCCGCATGGTGACGACTTGGGATGCGACATAAGAGCAGCGAGGCATCAGGCCAAGACCTGTATATCACCCACTACAACTAAATGGCCAGTGGGGGGGGCCTAGGTGCCCGTGTCCATTATATTTGGCCTTTTTTAACTTCACCCTGTGTGAGCAGGAAAATAATGGACAGAAAACGTCCTGAGGGTCCAGCATGAAAGCTTCCGGCAATCGTTGTTTTTTTGGGGGGCTTTTATGGGGTGGGATGGTTTTTAGGGTTCTCGAGGGCATATATATACAGAGAGAGCAGTCGAACGTGCTGCAGCAGAAGTCTAGATGTTTCATGAAGCGGCATGTTGTAGGGGCCAGAAAAACTGGATTTAAGCGATGTAAGGGAGCCCAGGCGTAGAATCAAATTCTCGACTCTTTTGGCGGGCATGTTTTGCGGGAAGGCCAAGTTCCTAGCGGCAGTGTTCGGCTCAGCCGTATATAATTATCCAGGCCCGCATATTAAACGCATTGCTTGCTTTATAGGGGCATGCGCGCTTTTCCGCTGTTGCAGCAGCACTGGAAGTGGCGCGCGCCAGTAGGGGACGGCGCGCACTTCTGGGTCCAGGTGTTGGAGGTAGCTAGCCATAGAAGTTCAAAAAGGCACACGGGATGCTGGGGCCAACATATCTCTAGCAGTGCTTTGGCAGGCCCACGCAGGCCCAGAAAAACCAAGCATGTCAGCGCACGTCGATTTTTTTTCTGCTGCGGCCTTTGCACTTGCCTGAACCATGGGCTGGACTGTCATCTACCGTGTTGCGTTGAAACCCCCAAATCCGGCAAGCCTTGCCACTTCTGGAAGAATCTTGTTGATGAGGGATCCAACCTCCACGTGAAGTGCTGATCCCCAGGAGGCTTATCAAAGGTCTTGATTAGGAGTCTTAAAGGGTTTAGGGCGCAGTCTCATTGACGATGCAGAAACGGATATCTGATTAGTGTTTTTTTTGAGCAGAGATGTATGGTAGTTGCCCAAAATAGGGGACCCCGTTATAGACCCCAAAATACTATAGTCCTTATCATGGGGACCCCCAAAAAGTTCGCCTAATTTTGGGAACCCCCTTATATGAGGGCATCGGGTTTAGATTATAGGGTTCAGGGTTTAGGGTTTGAGGGTCGGCCCGGGACGCCTGAGCCGGCCTGTGCGGCCGGGACCACGGGAGGGTCTGAAATGGGTGGCCCTGGATCCCTAGGACCCTAGAAATCAGACCTTGTTTCAGGGTCTGAAATCTAATACTAGGGTAGCCCTTGTAGTAGCTGACGGTATGGCTCCCGAGTCATCCCAGAACCATTCTCTAGGAGATCCTAGAGATACTTTAAAGGTATATCCGATATCCACCGAGAACCAAGGAAGAGCCTGGAAAATGGACAGGGCGAGGGTGGAGGGTAGCCGAAGCCCTGCACAGGCCATGCTTTTCCTGACCTTCCACCCTCTCCCTGTCCACTTTCCGGGCTCCTGACCGTCCCGCAAATTCTCGAGCTTAAATGTATGAAATCGTAGCAGTGGCACAGCCCGCACTCGTGTGCTGAGCTTGGACAGTGCTGTGTGCAAAGCTGTTTTGCCCGTCCATGGAAAAGTCATGCCGGCCTAGGATGTGTCATGGGGGATGGCACGCTGAGAAATTCCTGGACGAAGCCTGCGCCATCCCACACCTTACAAGCCTAGCTCCCTAGAGGATACTGGAGACAAGGAACCCCTAACATAAACTGGGCGATGGTGCGCAGCAGGGTCTCAGGCGCTGAGGCCACACCGAAGCGTCCGAAGCCCGGAAGCTTAAAAAAAACCACGAGCCCGACAGTGTGTCTGTATGCATACAAGCACAAAAAATCCAAGGGCTGCAAAGCGCAAGCTCGTAATTCCATGAGGCCCCAGCTCTCAGGGAAACAGTTCGCTGGAATATAATTATCCACAAGCGAAGATTTTTTGGCATGCCCTCCTCAATACCCTTAGCGCTTTAGAGCGTGTCTTGCAACATATTACTTCCGAGTAGTGTAACTTTCTGTGTCTGAAAGTTTATGTAAGCAGAAAACCTTGCCAAACGATAGCCTGAAAAAATGAATCCCAAGTAGAGAAGTAGCGTAGAGGAAGTAACAGCTTTTCAAAGGGCTATGCAAAGATACCCTCAAAGAAATCCCTGCCCATTTTGTCGGTGTTTTCACGATTGAGACGATCCCTCCATATCTTGATAAAACCTATGCAAGACCATCACCATTCCCGGGATCCCGTATATGGCATCTTGGGGACCCTCAGAAAATGGCCTGTCCATTTTCAAGGTCCGACCCCCTGAGTGGATGGGTGATACCTGTGTTAGGCACAGTAGTGAAGGCTTTTGGCATCACAAAGCACTGGCGCTCAATCATAGGTTTGTTGGCCACCTGCACCGAGCCGCGCAAACCTTCCTTCCTATTCAATCTATTCTTCGCTTCCGTGATCGCCGCTGGTGGAATGTGGAAATGAGTCATCCAGCCGGGTTGCGCCACGACACCAGATTTTCACCCTTCACGCGTTGGGATGAGCCATACTCGCTGTACTGGCAAAAGCATGCGGAAACTATGAGAAACCTTGCCTGACCTTGTGAAAGCAAGATGAAAGCCGCTGGATTGCACATTGGATGGAGTGCCAAAGCTGGATTGCCCGCACCGACAGGTAGTGAGGATGATGACCCTCAGGACCCGTGAAGCACGCCTCCAATCAGGACCAGTGAAATGGGGTGGGCGTATGCCTACGCCCTCTCTTCAAGATCTTGAGAACTATAAGAAGGTTGAGAGGCAAAGCACCTTTGACCTTGCCCGAGCTTACGGAAAAGTTCCGCCGAAGTCTCGCCCCAAGCGAAAGATTGCTAAGCTGCAGGGAGCCGATGCGGATGGCAATGAGCAGGGGATGCCTCAGGAGATATCTTCAGGTTCGGTGCCAGAGAGCCTCGCGGATGACAACCTGTCTGCTGCTGCTGCTCTGCCCGGTGTGCGGGTGAAGCTCGAGCCGGAAGACGCGCCGAGGCCCAAGTCCACGTGCGTGACCATCCTTGCAGGAGAAGTCACCCTTCAGAGCCGCCCGTTCCTCTACCGCCCGCTGGCGTGAGCATGCCGCCTCTTGTGAGCCTCAATGACTCGAGCCAGCTGAACCAGTGGAGGTTGCAGAGACAGTTAGCCTGCTGTACATGGATTACTTCCATCCGAATCAGGAGCATTTGACTGTGCCAACCACTCCGCTACCCGCTCCTGAACATGATCGTGCTGTGAACCCGCTGCGCCGCGATGCTTCTGTGGATGCCGTTGATCTCATGAGTGATGGCGAAACAACTGTGAGAGCTGAATCACCGCCGCCTGTGACACTGCCGTCTACCATGCCTTCCTTGCCTAGCCCGCCGCTGGCCAGAGCTGCCTCACTGCCGCCTCATCCTGATGACGTACCCGTTCCTGGGCCTGCCCTTGGATCTACCATTGCCACCTTGCCAATTCCCTCGCCCAGCAATGAACACGATGTTATCGCAGCGCTTGTGAGCAACCGTGACACCTCTGTTAGCCCAATGAATGCACCTGCTGATGAAGGGGCGCTGCCTGCCCCCGCCAATGTGCTGGGGAGTGAGGCCGTCATGCTTGATAGTGACGATGCGGGGCTTGTTGGGCCGAGTGACTGCCCTAGTCATTCCAACCGGGTCGCTTTAATTTCGTGGACGGTTGGTTCGGAGTTCCGTAGATAAAAACCCTCTCCTGTTCGTGCCGTGCGAGTTGCAGGCTATTGAGCAGCACAAAAAAAGGTTTGCGGCAAAATCACACGCATTCGCAGGTTTCTGCACACATCGGTTTTGTCGCCCAAAAGGATGTTCATTGGCTGTATTTCTCCATTTCCCTGGTGTGTGCGCATAGTTTGTACTTGCTTGTTCCACATATTTGATACTCCCAAATGGTCCTGAAGACAGAAAAATTCTTGTCCCGAAGACAGAAAAACACAAGAATTCTTGC
>CAJNIZ010007291.1:102677-113825 GCA_905231905.1 Symbiodinium pilosum
GCAGTTGCTGTACTTGATCGCCTACGCAACGAAGAAGCCGGAGAAGCCTGCGCGAGCAATGTCCAGTGCCAGTCTTGCTACAATGACAATGGATGGATCGCCTGAGGGATGGACCAGGATGTCTAGCTCCGAGTTCCCAATGACACCATCTCCGAAGCGTCCACGTCGCATGTCGGGCAATTGGTCGTGATCAGTGATCATCCATTTTCCTCCTCCCGGTGATTGAGTGAGCCGAGTGAGGTTGCAAAGCAGTAGCCAGCCTTTTGAACCTCTGCAGCAGTGCAGTTTTGGCTTGAGTTTGCAAAAGCTGTTGGTGGGTGCAGTTGGCGCTTTGCTTGAGACTTGAGTGTGCGAGGAACGCAGTGAAAAAAGTGTTGCATGATTCCATCATCCTTGTTGTAGATTGTGGCATTGCGCAGCTCTTGATGGCTTGACTTGATTGTGGTTGTTTGCTTGCGTTGGTTGCCAATTATTGGGGCCCGGGGCATGGCTCCCTGAGGCTAATGTGATGTTTCGATACATGTGTGGTTCGAGTACGAGGTGCCTTGCATAGAATACCCGTGTGCCCACTTTTGTTGCATTTTGTTGTTGTTGTTGTGCCATTTGCGTCCAATCTGGCTTGGTGCAGGCGGTGGCGGTGGTGAACTTCCTGGGCGGATGAGTGATGGCAGCCACTAAGGGTTAAACCCCCGGACCCCGTACTCCCCACCCCGAACCCTACACCCTGAACCATAAACTACACCAACCTTAAACCCTACACGCTCACTCTCAAACTCAAACATCCTACACCCCAAACCCTGGGTCCTTCGCCCCAAGCCCGAAACCTTAAATCCTAAACCAAAAGCCCAACACCCTAACCCCAAACCCTACTTTGCCAGGGAGAGCTTTGCGTGGTGATCCCGTGAAAATCTTATGTTTCAAGGTCCTTTTGTAATACAACAAGTTTCAGAACAGGTGGTTGTTGTAATGTCTGTTTCGCTCAGTGCTGCGCTGAACCAGTCTCACTGCTCAAAGTGGCTGTCAATGAAAATGTGCTCGCAGTGCCTGGCCAGTACCAGGCTACAGAGATATCATAAAAATTGTTGATATCGTTTTGTTTCGTTGCGTGGAAAAATCACCTCATGTCGGCGCAGGGGCCTGAATTTATTGTGCGGAGTGTTTTTTTGAACATGGCGGAATATGGAAACAGGCGCTGCGCTGTTGGTTTAACCATGGGTAGACGCTTGGAAACCTGTGCGGGCGGAGGTTTTCTGTACAGAACATACTGCAAAAATGGGCCTTTAGCGACTCACGCATGTACAATTACACATACGTTGGGAGGAATCCAAACGAGATAGAGGGTGGGGAGATGGAGATGTTCTGCAAGTTTTATCGTCCTCGCACCCCCAGATACATCCACAACAAGCCCCAGTTGGAATGGCTAGACTGCGCTGAGGCCGAATCCTGCCTGTCCTGTGTTTCTTGCAAGTTGACAAACTGACCATGTCCACTGGATTGCCTGGCGCTCAGGTGACCTGATAGCCAGTTTTCCGCCTGACCCTCAGTACAACACGCAACCTCTTGCCCTACACGTGTCAACCACTTGATCCTCAGCGTGATTGAGATGCAACAGCCAAGGAGCAAAAGCCTGATCCCACTTGTGGGAATCTTTTCCTGCATTTCCTCTCCAATATCAATGCCCATATCCTGATCATGCAAGAGACTGGTACTATCCGCCAAAAGGAGAAAGAAGTCATGAAGTGGATGGTTAGTTGCAACCAGCCCGGACACTTCAGTCTCATGTGGAGTCAGAACCAATCCCTGGTCAGGTGCCTATGTCAAGCACATTGCAGGCACACGCACTGTCAAGAGGTACAAGGAATCTCCTCTCTCCTATGGAATGTTCGAAATATGCTTTGGGGATGAACCTCGCCGTGAGGAAGGGGAGAGAATAGGCTTGTCCCACGACAGGGAAGCTCAACGTCAGCTTCTTGACGAGAGTAATCCAAATAAGGAAAAAATTACCACTTGTGGTAGGCATGTTGTCCGTGTCTGCTCATTCCATCTGAACGATGGATATGCCACAGACAGTCCAGCTGTGTGTGGTGAAATGATGTGCTTCATGGTGGCAGATTGTTTCCACTATCAGGTGGACATGTTTGGCGGTGATGGCAACTCCTCCTCAGCCTATCGATTTGGCGGTAGCAAGCAGCGTGCAACTTCCAATGAGCTATCCCTGCTCCAGCAATGCTTCAAGAGCTTCAAGGATGCCTTTTAATCATGTCAAGGGAATGACAGGAATATCAGCCCCAGTTTGAGGCTCACTTCAGGCAACGCCACTGAAGATTTGAGGAACACTACGGTAAGCCATGGCATGAGCTTGATGTTCAGTGTCGCCTGGAAGATCCTGGGGGAGACTGCATGGTCATCGACAAATGGGCCGGCCATCCTGCATCACAATATGCATACAACATCAAGGGCAGCGATTTCTTTATGCATGCAGGAATTGAGATTCTGTCCCCAGGTCCCAGATATAATAATGACAGTCAGACTATCCCGTATTTCAAGAAAATGTAACCTTACAACTGCGCTGGACCGAGAGAAGCTCGTGCCTTTCCCAGTCAAGAAAGAGAGCCTCAGAGGAAAGACAAGAGGCAAATCGACGGAAGGGCAAAGCCAAAGGCAGTTCGAAGGGCCAGGGCAAAGCCAAAGGAACGGGCAAAGGCAAATAAATGTGCCAGTGAGCTATGAACCCAAGGCTTTTTCCAACGAGAAGGTATGGGACTGCTTAGCTCCAAGCAAGGTTCCTGCGTGTGCCCCAGGCGTCTTCCACAAGATGGCAAGGGCTTCTGCACTTACCTCCCTTAGGTTATTCGTTCTGTAAATGTGTTTGTTTCGCACCGAGAGCTAGATAGCCGACCGACGGGACAGTTCTGTAACATGAAAGTAAATTTGTGCCTGATTGAAATAAAGTAGAGTCATGTTGATTGCTATCAGTCCATGTACAGTTCATGTGACACAACCGCATTGTTGTTGTTGCCGCTCTCACTCAAGGAGTTAATGCCCGAGTAGCGCGTAGTGGAAACTGACACTGGTGTGAGTTTGTTCACGCTCGGGCCAATCTCAAAGGAGGGGGGGCGGGGACGGGGTTCGGAGTGGTCAGGGTGGGGGTGGGAGGGGGTCGCGCCGGATTTTCTGGGTTCTTTTTCAGAAGATGTTCACCAGCCACGTGGTCATTTTGAGAGCTTGGAAATCATGAAATTTCGTTGTTGTTCGGTCGGGCTTGACTGGGCCGCCGACCACGGGAGGGGGTCTGTAAAGGGTTTAAAGGGCTCGATCGCCCTAAGGCTAGATCAGCCTCGGCGAATTAGCTTTCCTGCTCAACGGACGCACGGATTCTGACGATGGCTTGAAGTTTGTTTTTTGTGCCACCGTCGTCTCTGCTGAGATGTTTGGGCTCAGAAATAAATACACTGATGCGGGCAGGCATGCTCCCTCCTCCCTCCACACGGGTTGAAAAACCGAGGGTTGGCGTGATTCGATACTTATTCACTTACTCGCACCGTTGTGTGGTTGACTCACTTGCTCGCTGAAATTCCGCTCAGGCACGCCAAAGTCCTTGGAGCAGGATGGGGCCTTGGTTGCCATGACATTGATTTCAACTGCGTGCAAGCCAAGCCCTTTTGTTGATGAGACCCCGCTACGTGGCTCGTAAAAGAGATAGCTGCGCGTTGTCTTGCTTTCTTGAAACATGAGGTTCTGAATGCGCTTCATGAAGCTAGGTGCAAGGATGGGGTCAAGGCAGGGCGTGGGAGCAAATGTGGATTTCGATTTCGTTCTTCTGCCGTGCAGGCAGTTGTTTTGCTCATCCAAGGAGCAAAGGCCAGCATGCTTTACAGAGGCAAATCACGGGACACGATGAATATGTTTTGAAGCTCCGCTCGCCAGGGACCAGTAAATCCTGCAGGGCCAGGCTTCGGAGGATGGGTATCGCCACAGAAGCAGGCCGGTCTCGCTGTATGTGTTCATTCGCCGCGTGTTACGAGCAAGCTAGCAGTGCCAGCATGCAGCTCCCGGACTTGCGATCCCTTGGTGCCGGGTTTGTGTGAGAGATTGCATGATGGTAGAAGAAAGCGGCAGGGGAAGGGCCTGAGCATTCCTAGTCGCCCACAGTCTTGGGCTGCAGTGGGGGCATGTTCATGTAACGTTGGCTGAGCGGTTGGATCAGGCGGATGGGGTGGAGTTCTGATGCCTTGTCCAGTTGCCCACTGTTGAACATCTCACGCTGAATGATTGCCACATCTTCTTGTTGTTGCTGTTGCCGCTTTCGTCCCATCATCTGACGACACTGAACCGCGCCCAAAAGCGGTAAACACAACACGACGATGTAGATTCACGCTTGCTCAGCGACGCGAATCTGTACAACAGCTGCATCTCAGAGCAGTTCCTGGCCTGGCATGGGGCACAGCAATTGTAGGGCAAGTTGCCAAGAAGGCAATGCTTCCCTAACTTCATAACTACGAAGCCGGGTTCTTGCAAGTCTGCATACCTTGCCCTACGCCCTACATGTTCCACAACGTGCTGTTTGCAGGCTGTGGCCAGTGGCACATTCCTCCTCGGCTTGCGAACCCTGGGTCTGCCCTGCGTGCTTGCCTTACTTTTCTTGATGGCAATGTCATGCAACGTAAGCACATCAGTTTTTCGGGAGTTGGTACGTACGAAGTGGCAAGTTGATTTAAGCTCACCTCAGGGAAACATAGGATGGAGCGGCAGCTATCATGGATGATGGCAACCAGAGCGCCCGAGAGCGAGCCAGAGCGAGATAACGAGGGATGGCAACAATGAACACTGACGTGCAGCATTGATGACCATCGGCTCTTGTAACACTCGAATGACATGCAAAGTAACAGTCTGCGACCCCGACGAGCACGATTCATGTGGCTCGTAGGGGCGCATATGACGCGCTGGCATTATGAAGAAAGGCACTCCTAGCCAGCATGAAGCTCACGATGGTTGGCGCTGATGATGCTTCATGAGCATGCAAGATCACGAAAACGGCGACGGTTGCGAAGGTCGAGACCTTACTACAAACCATATGGTGATGGCTGGTATGTTGATGCAAGCGTTTTGAGATCAATCTGACGCTCGAGCTGCGTGCGCGCGGTGGGTGGGGAGGAGAGCTGAGGGGGAGGGCGGCTGGGAGAGATTAGGGCTGGCTGAAGGGAAGAGTAGCTGAAATTCCACCGCCCGAGACCAAAGAGACAGGTGGTTGCTGGAAAGCCCGCATCCAGCAGGCGCAGGGAAAGAGGAGTAGATGGAGATTCGGTGAAATTTTGCCCTACCTCCTACGGCCTGAGGCAATGCTCTTAGGATGCGTTAGGCGACTGAACGCCCTTGGTGTTATTGCGTGCCACAAGCAGAGTGGACCAAGCCGATGCGGGTCCTTCTCGCTATGGAGCCTCGAGACGGTTGGATTGCAACTTGAGTGAATCAGCCAGCAACACTGCAAGGGGGAATTTCAGAACCATCGGGAAATCAAGCATGTTCGCCTATGTTCGCCTGCTTGCATGTCATCGACCTCTCGGATTATCATCCTAAGCTCTCATCGAACATTTCGCGTGGGTCCTGCAAGGAGCGTGCAATCTTGGCAAATTTCTGAGGGAAGGAGACTGAACACTATTTGCATGGCATAGCACTTCCCGGGTATGCCCACCACTGAAGCCCGTGCATCTGAATTGGAAAGTGCAAAAGGCTACTCAGGTTCTTAGGCCTCTGCATGAAGACGGCCTCCTCGCATAGTCCGCATCGCTTCGCGCTTCCTCCCTCTGCAAGGGCAAGGGGTTGTCAGATATCGTAGAAGAGACAGACCTCAGGTGGTCCTTGCAATATGCACCAACAACATCCAACACCTGGTGTCAAAGCTGCTAGCGTTTGCCATTTTTTTCAGCAACGAGCCGAAATTGATGTCCTCAACAGCTGCTTTTCTAATCCCAAGGTTTTTACTTTTAGACTGTGCTAAACCATGTACTAGAACCTCAGAGCATGTTGAATGGGGCAGTTGCCGGTACTCGGCTTGCACATTGCTGCAAGGTGGCTGCTTGCTGCGGAAAAATTGCTGGTCCGGCGTGGGGTTTGGTGCTGGCTACGGACATGGGAACTTGGAAGTGCACAGTTGCGTGCGACTGCAGTATGTCCAGACATGGGGTGAGGGCTTGTTGATTTTGAGAGGATTACAGAATCGTCGCAGCCTCAGAGCGGCTCAGCCGACAAGGTCATCCTTTTTGTGTTTGTGACTGCCCATGCGGAGGCCTCCGCCACTTCCAATTTCATTCTGCCGATTTGGGGGCCTCCTGAGTGCTTTGGGGACTTGGTCGGGCACACGGCAGCAGCCTCAGCGGGCTAATCTGAGCTGGGACAGATATCCGAGTCTCTACGACAATTCATCGGCATCTGCAGATCATGGGAAAATGATAAAGAGTCAAGAAAACGATAACGTAGCAATTCACGGTATCTGATGGGAAAATGAGAAGAGCAACAGAGACTTGATAACGTGTTGCATTGGATAGAAGGCTGGCCTCTAGCTTTTTTTGGCGACGCTCATCTGAGTAGTACTTTATTTGGGGATACTATGGTACTGTGCCGGACGTTTCGTCCGCATGATCGACCAAGGTCCGTGAATACTATGGTACCCAATATAGAGTAAGATTATATCCTTCTTTTGGGGTATAGTATTTCATATAAGGAATATACTTATAATCTTACTGGGTTTAACCACCAAAAAAAGCGCTACTCATCTGATCTTATGCTGCCGCATTTTGCTGCCTGATGCCAGGTTGCCATGCAGCTCTGCTACAACCAGGGTCCTGTGCCTCAGCTGCAGATTGATGCCATGTGCCTGGAACCCATTTCTGTCATGCACAAGAGCATATTCTTCGCGCTTAGAACCCCACATTCGGATGACCATGTTCTTTGGCACTGGCAGCACTTCTCGTCCAGGTGAATGCTCTGACAATGCTCGAGTATGGTGTCATTCACCAATGCCAGCGAGGATTTGGCGTACCGAGAGATGCTCAGTATTTCCGTTTCTGCGCAGCCTGAGGGCCTAAGTAAGGACAGGGCTTGTTGGCAACCGCAACTTTGCCCAAGGCCTTTGCTGTGTCACTTCCGGTGTTTTCGATGAGTACACCAGTAAGTCTGGCCTGTAGGGCTTCAGCAGCATGTCGACACTCAGGACGAAAGATGAAAGAGCCTCACCTGTCTCCCTCACGCCTTCGCTGCTTTGGTGCGTGCCAGTTTTCAAGCAGACCAAAAGCTGGAATGAAACAGCACATAACAGCACGCTGGTCTAAGCTCGTTTTCAGGCTCACAGGTACTTCCTTGCAAACTGTAGGCTCCGAGCGAAGATTTCCTAGTTTTAAAAGAGACGTGGGCAAGGTCGACACATCCCCGTACTGATGGACATGTTCGTGGGAATGATAAGCGCAGTTGAACAGACTGCAACTTCAAAAAGTCATAGGTCAAGCTCAGGGTCTTTGTCCATTGATCCGTTGAAATCTAGTCGTGGCTTTCTGGAACGCAGCCCATCACTCGCAGTCTTACCAATTCTCAGCACTGTTCACGTTGGATGCATGCATCGATTGCAGGAGATGAGGACACCAAGAAAGCTGCGACTGAAGTGGCGAGGAGTGGTTTGTCGCTTTGCTGATCAAAGGACGCAGCAAGATGTTCAGCGCTGCCTTGAGGAGGATAGCCTCAACACCCACCCTGGCTTCTGGGCTGCACACAGTAAGGATAAATGGCCAACCCCAGCAATTCAGTCCCAGCAGTTCATGACACTGCGTACTACATTGACACCTGCCCACGGAAGCAAATTGACGGTGTCTTTCCTACGATGCGTTATCTGACAGGTGTAAGAAGGCTAAGAGTAGCAGCGGAGTCAAGTTGCCGTAATTTGTGCTGCAGGGGGGTGTCTTGTAACAGTATCTTGTATGTGCAGAGACAGAGCAGAAGTTGCATTGACTCATCCTCGTGAGCAGCAGACAAAGAGCAGGGATGCACATTGCTGCGTTAGCTCCGGTTCTATTCCCCTTCTTGGCAGATTGCAATAATGGTAATGGAGGCTTGCCATCAAGCCACGACAATGCTCAGCCCTGCCATCGAAAAGTACGCCTCCATTGTTGCACGTGGAGGAGGGGAAATCCTGGGCGACTGATTTGGATTGCTTTTGGCTCACTCTGCAGGACTGCGAGCTTAGCACCGCTACGTGGTCAAGTTGACGGCAGGCAGGGTCTGGCAGACACTACTCTGTGAACCGAGCCATGCAAAAAGCTGGTAAACTTGGTAAGCCTGGTAAGCACAAGCCTTGCTGATCACCAGCAAGCAGCCGAGCCTGCGACCGTCCGCTTGCTGAGGCTCTGTCCCAATCAGCTGACTGAAATGCTCTTCCCGCCTCATCTTCTCACACATTCTCACACGTACCCTGGCACTTCTTGTCCAACACCTTGGCGCGTTTCTAGACTACAGCAAGTCTGTAAATCAATGATCCTTGCTAGGAATGGCTGATGATTTGAAGTGAGCCTTCATGTTCTACTGGGGACCATTTCGAGAACAGGATCAAACTACGAACGCTGAGTCACGGCATCCTCTTCATATATATATATACATATTCAACATGATAGTTGCTGGTCTTCTGCATCTTTGGGCCGCGTGGGAAAGATGTATCCGAAAAACAGATGTCTTGCAGCATTTACAACATGTTTTGTTGCCGGTGACAACCACAGCTTGCAACAGGAATTGCCAGCGGAAACGGCGATTTTGTCAGCTTGCATCTGGCTCGAACACGGAGTCTCTAACAATGGTACATGCTGCATAGTCCCGACACACATGAGCACCAGGCACAGCAGCCAAGTTGACAGAAAAGTGTTCATGCAACTTCCACGAGTATCGGGGGCTAAGGACGATTGCAGGTCCTGTCCAGCTGATTCTGCATGTTCCCGAGGCCGCCTCGATGTTAGGCGATGATGCGCCTAAGCCGGCATAATCCGGCTTAGCTTGGCTCAAGCTTCCCATCATGAAATGGATCAAGTACGTCCCTGGATTGAATGTTCTATATGACATCTTCTTCAACGGCACGCCATCACTTGAGGCGATCAAAGACTCCCTCAATGTGCAGGCCCTCCTGAGCGCACTGCTCATAGCAATTGTGATCTCCTTCCCTGGAGCCTTCGAGCACGACGAGTTGAAAGAGGCCGCTTAAGGGGGGTTCTGCAATCAAGACACGCCCCAGCCAAGACGTTTAAGGACTCTCATCTCCTTGGGTTCTCCATGCTTCAATTGTGGTTTCCATGGTAGCTGAGGCAAGCACTCGGCTTTCAAAGTGCCTGTTTTCATCCAACCCGGACCCCTTGGCGGCGTCCGACCTTCTGAAACGGGAAGTCTTCTGGTCAAGTCTCTTCCTGAGCAACAATGTCTTGATGGTGGTCATGGTGTACCTGTCCTTGGCAGGATTGAAGCTACAGGCGAACAATGCAGAGGAGCGCTTTAAAGCCTGGTACTTCTACGCGCGTTTCCTGCTGTTTTTCATGACGATGTTCATGATGGCAGGCGGGGCTGCCTGAATTGAACAACGCTTGAACACGCATTGTCTAGCAAGAACTTGCCACACTGCACGTTGGCGGGCTGGCTTCAAAGTCTTGATTTAGATCGCGGCTTCCTATCCCATGAACTTGCCATCCCTAGCTTTGGCTTCCTTCTCTACCTCCATTACTCTTTGTCGAATCCCCCCGCATAGTCCCTGCTTCAAGGCAGTATGCTTGTTGGCCAGGTCGATTTCAAAAAATGTGCATCCCCTACCCTGGCTTACCCTTTAACCCCTCCTCTCCTCAATCCACTCCGACAAACAGCCTTTCCTGCCTTTTCTTCTGCTCAGGTGTCTTGACCTTCGGCCGGTGCACGTACTTCATGTTCATCCTCAAGTTCCCAGTGTCGGGTGACCATGAGAACTGCACCAATGCAGAGACAGCCGACACCTCCCCCTTTGTCTTTTTGAGGGACGTGGGCAATGTCATCTGGCTTGGGACCATGGCCTCCACAGTGCTGATCCTCAGCTGTACCCATTTCTCGCAGCTTCGGATGGACGAGAAGCAGCCGCATCCGATGCCAATTACGCGGATTGTGCCACGGCCGGCCGAGGAACGATGAGAGGGAGATCCTATCACAGTGCCATATACATGGGGCATCATGGGGCTATTGGATGAAACAAAATCCGGGCGAAGCACCTCCGCATGAGATGCGGGGACAAAACGGCCAACAAATCCATGAAGGATGCTGACATGGGCACGTGCTAAAAGTGTTGCCCCCGGACATCGCCAGACAGATGTTCTCAACGACTTTCTGCTCGCAAAAGATTCTCGTGAACTTCCCAGGGATGCCTTGAATCAACAGAAGATGTCACCGTAACGCACAAACTCTCGAGATGAAATAATTACACAAATGAAACCTCACGTATTAAGATACATGTTTAAAACACAATAAGATAAGATTTCTCGAATTGCTAGGGTTTGGGGTATTATTAGGGTTTAAGGTTTAGGAGTGGGTTTAGGGTTCAGGGTTTAAGGTTTAAGGGTTTAGGGATTTGGGTTTAGGGTTGCTGTCATGGCTAGTGCTTGCAAACGCTTTCTTCTCTAGGCATTTGCCAAGCTGGTTTGGGAAGCCTTTCCTGCCTGGTACTTTGTTGTCTAACCCTTCCCAAGCGAGGTTTGTCAACAAGCTGAGCGAATATTTGATTTCTTGGAGGTTGGCTCTGCATATCCAGGGCTGATACGGGGTATAGGCAACATGAGTTTAAAGCATGATCCCTCAGCATGCAACGGCTACTACATTGTGAACCTTTGACGAGGCTGCATTCAATACAGACGAGGCCCTAGATATGGAGATGACGCAATATGCGGGGTATACATTCTGGATGTTCAAGCGTGCAGTCAGGAAATTAAGCCTCAGACATACACCTCTAACACAAACTGAATTGCAACCCGACTCCAAAACTCATTGCTTCCATGATATTCGCGTGGAGCTCGGCAGCTAGAACATCATCCAGCACAGGCGGGGCCGTACTGCAATTGCATAATTGCGGAAGAAGAGGAAAATTGGACAGAGAAAAGACAAGAAAAG
>CAJNIZ010007292.1:0-16347 GCA_905231905.1 Symbiodinium pilosum
AAAATGCTCAGTGGAGGAGTCTATGGGGGAGAAGGGGTCTGCTTGTAGCGCTCGCTTGCAACAAGTAGGTCGAACTTTTGTCCTACCGCAGTATAGCCCCAAAAGTAATGTACACAAATTCTGCACCCATACCAACAGTGTTTACAGAATACCTTTCATTTATTCGATGTGCGATGGTGGTACAGCGCGATGGCTAGGCCTTTGGACATGTTTGGCATGCTAGCTGCTAGCGCAATGTATACTCTGAAAACCCAGCAGGAAAGCATTCCAGTATCCCAAAGCCAAGCCAGAACAACCCGCCAAACCGTACACCGCCAACCTAAACCCTGAAAACACTTAGGGTTCAGACTTTAGGGTTTAGGGTTTAATGTTTTGGGATGAGCCTGAAAACCCTTCGGGTTTAGAGTTTAGGGTTTAATCATTTGGGATGAGGTCGGATGAGGTTGCTATGATTTGCCCGGCCAAAGCCCTGAACCGTGAATACTGTGTCTATACTCGTTCCCTTTTCACCTTTGCGCAGGCGGATTCTACTTCGCCCGGTCTGAACAGGATCGATTCTTAGGGGACTCCCGAATCGGACAGACCCCCTGAGAAGGACGCTTGGAACCCTAAATCCTAAACCAAACAACCTTAGAGTCTTAGAGGGTCTGTCCTATCTTGGGGCACAGAGAATCTAACTCCCTTCATACTAATATTATGTACCCCCACCCCCCAAACCCTAAACTGTATTCCCTACAAGAAACCTTGTTTTGGGGGGGAATGCTATTTCTACATTATGGGTGGGCGGGATGTAACTTGAACCCTAAACCCTAAACCCGTATGAAGGGAGTATACTGATTGTAGTCCAAGCCAACTTACGGGCTTGATGCCACTCGAGTTCTCCGGACGTACTGCGCTGAAACTAATATTTGTTTATTTTTTCTATTTGTTTTTTTGGTGGGTGGGTTAGGGTGGTAGAGTTTAGGGTTTAGTGTTTAAGGCTTAGGGTTGAAGCTACTATGATTTGTTTGGTTTAGGGTGGTATGGTTTTGCGTTTAAAGTTGAGGGTTGAAACTACTAGGCTTTTCAGGGTTTAGGGTTTAGCGCTTAAGGGTTAGGGTTGGAACTACTATGTTTTTCTGGATTTAGGGTGGTAGGGTTTAGGGTTGAATGGGGAAATGGGTTGATGGGTTGTAGTCAGTATGACGAACATAGGAGCTAACATAGGGACTGCTATACCGAGCAACCCGTTCTCTGGAACTCACGTCTGAGGTCTTTTGAACTGACCCTAAACCCTAAACCCTCAACAACAAGCCCTAAGCCTTTGACAGAAGCAGCAACCTTCTTGTTCTAAACCCAGGACCCAACACCACCAGGCCTAAAATTGCAGAGGTCTTCTGAGTCTGCGGTTTCCAGTATGTGCGGGGGTTAAGACAGGTCCCTAGACCCCTAAACCTAAACCGATTAGACCCTTAAATCGTGTTTACCTCTCTTCCCCAATAACCAATGCTAAAAAGTCTTTACTGAATTATAGAGACCCAAAAGGAAGCCCAAAAAAGTCATTAAAGTTCTTCTATTCCCTACTGTAAGTACGTTTCAGGATCCCTTTAGTCTCGGCAGTTCCGGAGTTTGGAAGGGCAAAATTGGACACCAAAACTTGTATGACAAATGGTACATGACAAAGGGTACCAAACAGCGCCCCCTTGTCTGAGCTGCAGTCCACTCTCCTTGCACTGGCCAAAACAGAAGAACTTACTCCTACTACTACTACTACTACTACTATTACTATTACTAGTACTAGAACTAGCACGACTACTACCACCACTACTACTACTACTACTGCTACTACTGCTACTGCTACTACTACTACTGATACTACTACTATCATTAAATTACTACTGCTGTTCTTACTGCCTAAGCCGCCTAACGTGAAATAAGGTCAACTTGGGACTGTCTTCTGCGGGTAGCCTGGCTTCATACCCCAAAGGCTGCATGTAGCTATATGGTAAATACATGGGCCCTAAAATAGCTAATTATATGGGAACCCCTTTGGGCCCCAAGTATATACTATATAGCTACATGGAGCTTTTGCGTCCTCATGCCGGGTTCACGAAACGCATGTCTTTCAGCCAATTCAAAGAAGCTAACAGTTCCTGAGCCGCTTGGGAATATCCAATTTCGAGGGGTGGGCCGGGGACCGGGAAAGTGAGCGGGGAGACCGGGAGACCCATCAATTTCTGAAAGGCAGCTGTGCCTAAAACTAATCGATCACATGCCGTGGACCACCATATGAGCTATAGTCTAAACTCCTTAAAGGGGGTTTTTTAGCGGATTACATAGGGGACTACCTTAGGGGATATTAAGGGGGATACTAGGAGTTTAGACAATGGCCCATATGCCGATAATCGCAATCCTTTGGAGCCTTTTCCTACAGAAGAGTGCAGAGGACAGCTCACGTGGCGTGCACGTGTAAAAAGCCCTGTGGGTCCAAGTGCCGCATGTTGAGGCGGTTGGATTTTTTGTTATAGCAAAATGTGGGCGAGGTCCTGAGGTTGCATTGTCATTAAAAATACATTATGGTATGTTCTTTAAAATACTACGGTATAGGAGTTTCTAGAAGAACCAGGACCCTAAAGCATTCGATGTGGTACGGCCACTTGGAGCCCTGGGCAAATAGACTGACCCGGAAGCCGCGATCAGCGAGACGCAGCAACAGATAGCCGTCTGGCATCTGGGTTGCTGCTGAGGAAACTTAAGTTAAGGTACCATTTAATGGTTGCGTAAACTACATGGTTTCCTCGTAATGGTAAATTAGATTAAGTTCCTTAGCAGCACTCTAGGCATGGCTGCCACATGGGCATTTCCAAACATGCGGTCCCGAATTGCTAGCCCTCCTGACCAAGATCAGTCCTGGTAAGATATGCGTAGGGGACGCCCATTTCGGAAAACCCACATTCAAAACTATTCCTCGGAACTACCGCAATGATCGTGGGTTTAGCACTACTCACGGATTGGTTTAGTGTTTCACACATGTGCTTCAAGAACATGCTACATGAAGGCCATATCAAAGTCATAGTCATCAGCGATACAAGTACAGAAGCTTCGCCTCTGACTTTCACCTGACTAAGGCCCCCTCATAGCTCCAAAGGCTAAGATCCACGCTCTTTGGCACCTTGCCTAAGAGGTCCATCGCAACAATCTTCTCACTCACCTTTGGCGAGGAGTCGACGGTGTTTCTTCTTGAATGAGGAGAATGCCTATGGGCCTTGGCACTCTTGTGAGGCAGCCGTCCCACAGCATGTCTGAGCTGTGTCACAGCCTTAGGCCAATGCTTGTGCAGCTTCGTACCGTTCACGTGTGTCAGAACCCAGTTCGGCTGCACGTCAGCAGAAGCAATGTGTGGTAGCTCGGACCCCACCTCCGTCACCACGTATGGATACTCACGTGAGTGGCGGAAGCACAGCGGCTTGGAGCTGAAGGTCACAACTTGCTTGGTTCCATTCGGCCGGCAGAAAGTAAGAGACAGCTCCTGAACTGTTTCCAGGGCGCGTAAAAAAATGCTGCAAGGTTCACTTTGCCGGCAATGATGGTGATTATTTGCTCCTTCTGGTGCAAATGGGAGTGCGCATGTTGCTATCTTGCTATTTCAACCCACTGGCAATGCAAACATCTACGTGTCCTCAAGGATTTGCTCTAGTGTGTGCAATTGTCTTCGTTCTGACAGATTTCCAATCGAAACCTTGAGTATTACCCCGACTGAATACCATCTGTAGTAAGGTTTGTATATCACAATGATGTAATGAACATCGAACTGTCACTGGATGGGGGCAGCACCCAATCGAAACCACAAACGTTGAAGAGTTGCTGGTGGTTAAAATCAAAAACCTCCGAAAACCTTCGAAACGCTACAGCCTCATCCCTCGTGACCCTGGTCCCTCCATGGGGGGGAGAGGTTGGCGAGGCCGTCATACTTGCCCGGTGGTATAGCGTACACCCTATAATTCCTACACCCTGAACGGTAAAGCTAGACCTGTAATCTTGGGTTGTGCCTTTACTCAGTAAGAGTTGACTAGGAAGCATATTTGTAGAAATATACTGCCCTTGACGTTGAGCCTATCGAGGACGTTTAATAGTGCCAAGCTTAATCCTTATCGTAGGACTATACAGGATAACGGTGATCCTATTAGGGTCCTCGTGTATTCCTCGTCGGGAGACCTGGCCTATATCCGTATCCCTTGACCCCAGTATAGGTCCCGCAAGACGGACATTTCGAGAAACTCCCATGCTCATTTAAAGAAACTCCAAACTCCAAACCCTGAACACCCTGAAGCCCGAAGGTTCACAGCAATCCCTAAACCCTATAAACCCTAAGGTTAGAAGCAACCCCTAAACTCTAAATCAAAAACCTCAAACCCCAGACCCGAAACTGTATCAAAACCCTACCCTAGGGATCCAAGTATACAAGTAATACCTACATTGGGCTCTAAAGCCTGTAAACATTACCTACATTGGGCTATTTGAGTCCCTGGGGCCACCCTGAACCAAAAAACCTAAACTCCCAGGGGTCGGAGCAGGTGCTCGAGTTCTCTAGCTCGCCATCAGCTTCTCCCGCCGTTCCGATGCTCTCGTCCTTACTTGGACGGTCAGGGGGACGTAGTAAGTAGGTGAATAACGGCCTTAGGGTTTAGGGGGACTGAGTAAGTGGGCTAATAATGGGGATAACTAGGGTTACTATATGGGTTATGGGGGTTATTAGGCTACTTACTAAGTTCCCCTGACCCTCCAAGTACCGCCAGGTGGCTGTTCTAGCATATGGCAGTGTACCCCAATTAGCGGTTCTAGCATATACTTACTGGTTGTTAGTAGGAATATGGGAATCTATTGTATAGGCTTTATACAGGGAGAGTATACTCCCATATTCCCTACTAAGAATCGGTAGTGTAGGATTTCGGGGTTCATAGGGCTTACAGGCTTCAGGTTTGAGGCTTTAGGATTTGGGAATTACCGCCAAGAGTTAGGTTGGATACTGCACCCATGTAACGGCCATGAACAGGTCGTACTTATCGTAACGCATTATGCAATGCATGTACCTCTCCAACACACTGTTCTACTGTTCTACTTATCTGTTGCTTGGTTTCACATAATGGCTCGGGTGCACCATGCATTGTACAGCCAAGCCTGAAATACTGCCTCTATTCACAAACTGCGTCGAAGCCCTTCAACCATTGAACCTTTTTCCTTCGGGAAGGACTGACCTGCTCTTCTTACAGGAAAACAACTGCACACTGATCTCACAGTCCTTTACTAGTTCACCCCCTTTGGACACGGATCCGTACAAGGAAAGCAGAGCGAAGACTCCTGAAACCTTGATACACAGCCCTATCCACCGGGTCCATGTAGGTCTATAGCATATGCTTAGGGCCGCAAGGGGTCCCCATATGCTTAATTTGGGCCCCAGGCATATAGTATATACATACCCTACACCCTAAGCCCTAAACCCTATACCATCTAGCTACATGCACCATTTGGGCTATGTACCTCCTTCTGGCGATTTCTCCTATGTAACTTAGTCCCGGTCCAGGGCTTTTTTTGGAAGCTATGGGAACAAGTAGCACATGACCACATGACGGAGTACTTATACACATACGCATGATCACGATTGTATAAGGAATTTCTCCCCTGTAGTTGTCCCAGACTGAGCCTATACTCCAAACCCTGAACCCTAAACATCACTACTCCACTGAACCACTGAAGAATCTAACAGTGGTTCGCCGTCAGGTTCTCCTGTCGCTTCCTCACTCTGGTCCTTACACGCTTTAAAGGGTTTAGGGTTTAGGGTTTGGGGGTTTAGGGTTCAGGGGTTTTGGGGTTTCGGGTTAGCTCCCCATGCTAGACCCTAGGCTTGCCCTTACTTAGCCTGAGGTAAACCCCTAATTATCCATGTATAATGTTTATTAAGGGGGAGCCTTGGGGGAATAGTATAGTGCGAGAAAGAGGGGAACCCATTCGCAAAGTTTCGGTGCTGAAAATGAAGGAGATGACCACGGCAACTTGAACCATCGCGAAAGATAACTCCACAGTATTACAATAAAGGACCCACAACGAACCCTAAACTACCCTAAGCTACCCCACTTATAGTCGACGTCCATCTCAAAAGGTCGAACTACTCCCCTAAACTCAAGCCCTAAACCTCCTTGAATGAGTCTGCAGGTTTAAGTGTTTGGGGAAAGTATTAAAGTTTCCAGGGTTTAGGGTTCAGGGTTCAAGGTTCAGGGTTGAGTTTTGCAACACCCCATTTGGCAAAGAAGGCTTCTAGTTGTCTGGGCTTTCTAAGGACGACCTGCATTTTTCGAAATACCCACATCAAGGCATGGCGTAGCTCAAAAGATAAGACCATGCATCACGGCCGCACAGTGGTTTGAACATTGTGTCGGCTTCGGGTGTAGGATTTAGGGCTTCAGAATTTTAAGGCGCTATCCCTAAGGGTCCAAGGACACAAATAATGGGCTTCTTTACGTTAATCTCAATAGTACTTGGGCCCTAAAATCTTATCTTGGACTCTTGGACCCTTAGGCTATGGGAGTTTCTCCAAACAGGGAGGGATACCTTGGCGCCCTCAGCATATTCTCGGGAGGGTGGCGCTCTGCCTACCTACAGTATGCATAAACTGGAAACTCCTATTTTCGAGAGGGTTTAGTCTCCCCCTTGGGTTATAAAGGGGTATATATTGGGGATATTATTGGGATAATGGAAAAGAACATGAAAACTACTCAGGTGTTTTTTCAAACGTTTCATAGGTCACCTCCAATAGGGGCTGGCTGTTCAGTGAAACTGAATGAACAACCAAGCAGAGAGATCCAATGACCCCGTAAAAGTAAGTTGTAATGAGAAGAGCAATTCCAAGTCACAATGTCAAACACCGGCTCTACACGCAACAAGGGGCCACACGTCGCGAAGTGCACCTACCAACAACCACCCCAAGCCCTAAACCCTAGAGCTATCCGAGCAGCGCAAGGAGCTTCGTCAGGTTCCTTCCACGGCGGCATACTATCTATGAGGTCATCATCTACCGATGACTCCACAGTTGGCGCATAGCAGAATTGGAACATCGTCTTCGACTCAAGGGGGCAGGTGGCAGCTGCAAAATTGCACTTGGCCAAAAACCGCCGGACGAGATATAACCCCAATATAACCCCAATATAACCCCTATATAACCCCAATAAAACCCCAATATGACCCCTATATAATCCTAATTGGAGTCAAACAAACTCAGCGAACAATTTGCTAGGAAACCCAGAGTTGTCCTCTAAGAAAGATGAGCCCGTTGTGGAATGGGTTCCTACCTTGGAGGGTCAAGGGGACTTAGTAAGTAATTGTAAGTATATATATATATACGAATAACCCGTATAATCCAAATCATGACCCTAGTTCTGCCCCTTATTACAGGGCAATTTAGAGTAAATCATTTCCCAATTTAAGGCAATTTTGCCGTCATTCCCGATATAAACCACGATATCGGGTGAGGTCGGGTGAGGTCGCTTCAAAAGGCCCCCTTATTAGCCTACTCACGAAGGCTCCTATGGTACCCTAAGGTTCCAAAGACCCAAATAAAAGGCCTTTAGGGCCCAAATACCATTCATATTATAGCATTGGGGCCCGAAACCCTATCATTTGGGTAAGGCCTTCAGGCCCAAATACCATTAAACATATAGTACTTGGGCCCCAGAAACCTATTACATCCTATTACCTAAACCCTGAAGACTAAGCCCTAAATTGGACCCTTAGGGAGTGCTACAAAGCGATCAGGGGAGACGTTCCAACTCTATCAGGCTTCGGATTCACAGCTTAGCTTAGGGTTTAGGGTCTAAGGTTTAGGGTTTGTATGAGTCGTATTGGGTTCCGGCCGCGAGTTTTGAGCGAGTTTTGGGCGACGTTTGACCGAGTTTCCGTCTGAACTTTTGCCCTATACGAAGTGTATTTATCTGGCCTTGAGGGTGTAGGGTTGAGGGACTTTACAAACCCCAGCTCAGTTGGGCAGTTCGACTGCCCATGTGTTGACTTGAGATACTTTCTTTAGGCTATCCAGACATCTCAAACTCTTAGGCAAAGGGCCCAGAACCGCAAGCGCCAGATTCCTTATACATGAGAGCCACGAAGCAGGGGCAAACATTTTGCAAAACGCAATATCCCACAGTGCTGTTGCCTGCACAACATCTCCATCATCCGTGTAAGAAATCAACAAATTAAACCAACGGAATTCACGGACAACCACCCCCTGAACCCTAAACCCGCTGTAACATCCATGGTAAATACAAGGCTGCAAACTGCACGCTAAATTGGGGGAGGTGGAACTTTTGGCTAACCCAAAGGCTCCATGTAGCTATATAGTATATACTTAAGGCCCTCCCATATAACTACTTTAGGGCCCATGTATCTACCATATAGCTACATGGAGCCTTTGGATAAAAGAACCCGGATATTAAAAAAGAACAGAAGCTGACTACAATGAAGCACTCCTACAATCCTAACGAGAAGCACTCCTACAGGCCAAAGCCTTCGGTACCCAAAGGGTCCAAGGATCAAAGTAATAGGGCTTTACGGCCCAAATACTTTTAATATTCATGGTATTTGGGCCCTGAAGCCCCATTGTCAAGATCCCTGGACCCTAAACCCTAAACCCTGGGTAGCCTTTTTGCACCAAGCTCGCCTGGTCAGAGGTTCTGCCAATCCACAGCACCTCAGCCTTTCCTAGTTCTCCGGAGCTGATGCCAGAGCTTTGTCATTGTTAACGGTAGACCCTAAACCCTGGAGGCTATAGGGTAGCTATACATGGTAAATTCCAAATATTAGGGTTACCATTTTGAGGGTCTCTATAATAAGGACTAGAGTATTTTGGGGTCTATATTGGGGTGCGCTTATTTAAGGAAAGAACCACATGTGATTATGAACATGGTAGCCATACAGTCACAACTTTACTTCAGGTTCGTGCAGCCCTGGTTGTATCTACCCATGGGCCTCCAAACAGACCGTGAACTTGCGGGTCTTCGCAGTCCCGGTTTTTTTTCATGGCAAAACTGGAAAGTCGCCTTTGGTGACCTCCGGTCTCTGATCATGCAAAATTCTTCCAAAAAAGAGGCCCTTTTCCTTCGAAGTACAAGCTGCTGCACAACACAAAGTTTAACAAGACGCCTAAGAGAACCGCCACGAAGAATAAAAGGCCGCTGGTGAGGCACAGTCCAAACTCCTTATGGGGTTTCAGGGTTGGGGCACGCGCGAAAGCCTCAGGTTGAGTTTGAATTCGCTGGTGCTTATGAGTGGGGACGGGATCTTTAGGGTTAAGGGTTAAGGGTTTAGGGTATAACAATCCCTATCAGAACTCCTATAGTCGTTCCCACCGATACTCTCGCCCAAAAACTCAGCTAAACCCTGCATCACAGGTCCCTGCATTGTATTGGGGAAGGGCCAGGTGAGACAGAGTCTAAATTCGTAAACTCCTGCTTTCCCCTTTAAGAAGCCCTATAAGAGTCCCCTGTGTTATCCCGTATATAGCCCCCCTTTACGTAGTCTAGACTTTAGCTCATGTACTCGGGGGCATCCCAAGACCATGATCTCAAACGACACCCACGACCTTCTATATAGCTCCCTTTTGGGCACTCTATTCTAAGTCTGTATTTACCCAAAACACATTCTAAACCCAAAAACAACTGCATAGGAGCCCTTAGGTAGTGCAAGAGTCAACAACACATCATACAGGGTTTTGAGGCTGTAAGGTTCCTGTTTTGGACCGGATTCAGGGGCTTGGCTTGGGCAGTTTATTCAAGAGCAAAGGGTTAAGGGGCAATCAATGTCACAGGTTATCTAGAATCTTGGCCGCTCGCGCACTATCCCCATATAATCCCACCCGCAAAGAAGTATGGAAGACCGCTCACATGAATCCCACGCGTCATTCGCAGATGCGACAGCATCTGCTACACGCGGCAACAGTCTAGCCGAAAACTTTATCAATAATAATGCTTCAAGAGCTGTTGCAGCAAAGCTTTTGTCAGAATCACCCTTACAGCATTGAAGTGTAGAGCTCTGACAAGTCATCTGCGGTTGTCGACTCTGACTTCACCTGGGTAGTGCCCCCAGGTAACTGTGAATGCTGAGTTCCACGCTCGAAGGCACCTTGCTTAAGATGTCAAGCGCGACAGTCTTCTGATTCACTTTTGGAGAGACGTCGCTGCTGCTTCTTGCGCAGCTCCTTGGCGAGGTTGGGGCCTGAGACTTCTGATTCCGGGTTTTCGATGGATTCCGGAGGGGAAGCAGGCCAACAGCCTCTCTGAGCTGTAACCCAGCCAAATGCCCCTGATGGTGTAGCTCCATACCGTTCACATGTGTCAGAATCCATTTCGGTTGGACGGAAGCAGAAGCTATTTGCGGTAGCTCAGCGGCTACCTCCGTCACAACGTATGGATACTCGCGCGAATGGCGGAAGCATAATGGCCTGGAGCTAAAGGTCACAACTTTCTTGGATCCGCTTGGCAGGCAGAAGGTGAGAGACAGTTCCTGAACTGCTCACAGGAGCCAGTGCAAAAAAGACTCTTCAAGTCTAGCTTTGACGACAGCCTCATGCTGTTGCGTGCTGTTTTGTCGTCCTAACCCTAGGACTCCGAAACTTACTGGTTTGCAGTAGGAAAAGGGGCAAATCCTTATGTAATCTCTATATTCTCTATTTTTCAGATTCCCTACTAAAACCAGTGAGAAAAACCCGTTGCGGGTAAGATCCGGCCAATTTAGGATTGTCATCTGGCTTTTACAGGTCTGGAACATGCACACTGCTCCTGTTTTCTGAGAGATGCTATCTTATCACCATGGTTACTATTAGTACTATTACTATGACGATATTTACTACTACTATAGTATTAGTATGAGAATTATATCACCGTTATTACTATGATTATGACTATTAGCATTACAAGTCTTGTTACCAGCCTGACAAATATTTTTACCAGCCCGCTAATCCAAAAGAGTCCACGGACCCAAATAACAGGGCTTTCGGGCCCGAATACACTGACTATAATATTAATGGTATTTGGGTCCTAAAGCCCTATTATTTGGATTCTTGGACCCTTCCCAGACCCCTGGGAGGATCTAAAAACTAGATCCCTTATATAAACCCATTATAACCCCTATATGATCTTATATAATTTCCCATAAGGGGGTCTGGGTTAGGGCCTTGGGGAATCTGTCATGTTCCATTTGGCATACCCTCACTCCATGGAGCCTGACGCCTGCAACTGCGAGGAACCCTCACCCCACCCCCCCCTGTCCAGTGTAAAGTTGCTTTAGGGTTTAGGGGTTTAGGGCTTACCCAAAGGCTCCATGCAGCTATATAGTATATACTTAAGGCCCAAAGAGGTTCCCATATAACTACTTTAGGGCCCATGTATATACCATGTAGCTACATGGAGCCTTTGGGTTAGGGTTTAGGGCTTTAGGTTTTACCTTGATTTCCCTTAAACACATGTAAGCCCCCACCCTTCACACTGTGAGCGCCTTAGAGCTAGTGGGGAAGATCTTGGACCACCTCAGGTCTCAAGAATTCTTGCAATGCTCGGACGTGTCTTCAGTTAAGGTGATGCGAGATTGAGTCCGGCAACACTGTAGAACCCTAAATCCTGAATCCAAGCCCTCAAAAATCATGTCGAACACATCCCAGTCGCAGAGCTGGACAAACCATTCAACAGTTCTCCGTTGGTTTCTCCCGTCTCTTCGACGCTCTCTTCCTAAAAGCTGTAGCCGGTTCAGGGCTTCGGGTTTAAGCTCTGAGGGTGCGGGGTGTAGGGTTGAAGGGTTGGGGATCCAAACGGCCCATGTAGTTATATTGTATATACCTGAGTCCCAACGTAGGTATATTATGGGAACATCTTTGGGCCCTAAGTATATACTATATACCTACATAGGCCCCGTGGGCTATAACTACCAACTACAGCAGCTTCATGAGAGATTCCGTCAGGATATGCAAGGACCGCTATGCATATACTTGTACGTGTTGCGTGTAGGGCTTGCGGTGTTCGCTGGGCGCGGTTCTCTTCTTGAAGCAACGTCTTCAGCCCCGCCCCCGGACTGAACAAGTTGCCCCACGGGATACTGAAGGCCTAGTTTGCAAGCTTCGCGAAATATTCCGAAATCAGCCGCCAAAGGGTCAGGTAGGTATGCAGTCTATACTTGGGGACTTGGGCCCCTCAGGGACCCCCAGATTCATGTGGTTAATTGGCACCTTGGGAAGCCTTTTGGGGACAGGGACTCCCCGATACATCTCTCCCGCGACCTTCCCTGTATTTTTCTAGGTTTCCGGATGTAGAGATGGGATCATTGGAGGGGGGGACCACTTTTTGGATCCTTTAGTCTGTAGCGAAACCAGCACATGACGGTAGAAAGTCTTCGAGGCAGTCCTTCAACAAGCTTGCGCCAAACATGAGAGGATTGCATGGTCTGCTAACAGACAAAGTGCTGACGGTATGAAACATCGTGAGGCACGCGTGCGGCTGTTTTGGAAAACGGTGGCCAATCCTTTGCCTCCAGGTTGCTCAAAGCTGAAATGCGTGGGCGGATGCTCAATCATACCCCTACAATGATGCCATAGTACCCTATAGGTGGGCCATGAACCTTTTCGGGTTCATGTTATCCCTGAGGCTCACTTGAGGAGGCCGTAAGGGGACGGCATATGCGTGGGCCCTACCCAAGGGCTCCTGTGTAGGACTTTTGTGAGTTTGTTATGTTTTTTTGGGTAGGGGAAGAAATATATTCCCAAAAAGGAACCACATAGGAGGGTCTGCGTACATAGAGAGACTTATTGGGGAGTTTCTGGTCAGCCCGGTTTAGGGTGCATCCTTCGAGTCCCTGAAAGCCTCAAGTTCTTCCCCGAACCTCAGACCATGAGCTACAGTCAATATCTATGTATACTTGTTGGACATGGGCTTGCACTAAGGAATATATTAGAGATTACCATCATTACTTAACTAAGGATGGGACCCCACATGTCCACTCTTCGTAGTCCCTTGGTGATTCCAGACTGTTGTCAGTACATCATACAGTATATGCAGGGACCCCAAGGTGATGACATGGGAACACCCTTGGGTCATATGTAGATTATTATAGACCTACATTGACCCTTGGAGTTCTGTTCCTTCAGAAGAAGTCCCAAGAAATGTGAATACTACAGGGGCCTAGATAAGTACCAATATCACATTAAGGTCCATTAGAGGCACCATAGATCATAATTATGTAACTGATCAGCTGAAGGGTCTGCCATTTCCAGCAATGCTTCGCCATCGGGTTCTTCTGTCGTTTCCTTGCTCAGGTCGCAAAGCAAGATGTTTTAGTCTGGCGTGCCAAAATTCAGAATTGAAGCTCTAGCTGTAGTCTCATTTTCGGACCTATAAGAAAAACAGTAGTGCTAATAGTTCCTTAGGGTCATACTATAATAGCAAATAAAACGAACAATCTTAAGGAGACTAGAGTTAGGGCCAAGGCTTCTCACTGGGGTATCTGGGCATCTATCCCAAATCATGCACCTCAGAGCGTCAAAATGGCATTACGGCCCTACAGGGGCCTACAAACCCATCTCTGAAGGCCCTTGTGGTAGAGACTCTTGAAGTTTGCACTTTGTGTCGGGCAACCAGAAGAAGGCTTTAAGTTGCACTACATAAGGAGTCCCGAAACCCTAAACATATACTGGACGCATCACCTCCCTTCAAGAGAGGGGAGTAGACTTCGGGAAGGGCACCCATTTATCATGGATCCCCCTACTGCCCCCACCCTGTACTAAGCACCCTACAAGGCTCCCCTTTAATTGATGAAGCTTGCTCAGAAACACACAGGCCGAACTAAGGCTAGTTTACGGGGAACTTGGGGGGGTGGGTTGCAGGCAGACCCAGGAATTTCCAAAACCGCGTACCATATAAGCCGCCCAGCATCGCAAGGACTCTCCGCAAGTGAGTTGCACGGCACGCTGACTGTGAGATCATCGGCCGCTGGCTCCACATGTGATGCATAGCAGCACTGGAACATCGTTCTCGAAGTTCCAGGTATACTTAGGCACGCCGAAAAACCCAAACCCTGAATCCTAAACCCTGCGTCTGGATTCTTGGGGCGTATAGAGCTACTCGGGGCTGGAGCTCGCAGCTACAAAATTGTGCTTGGCCAAAGGTTCCGCGGCAGTGGACAAACATGTGGTTTGGGTTTGGGGTCTAGGGAGTTTAGGGTTAAGGGCTAGCCAAACCATGGACCAGCGAGTCCTAGTATAGCCAATTCCAGACGTCTGACTCCCCTTCTAAGTATTGGAGCTGTAGACTAAACTCCTTAAAGGGAATTATATAAGGGGTCATCGCGGGGCCTTTGTAGGGGCTATTCACGGGGGTAGTAGTTTAGACTATCTAAACCCTAAACCCCTAGAGTTTATTAAGGGGGATACTAGGAGCCTAGACTACAGCTCATTTAGGAATTACCCTCCCGGAAACTAACATGGAACCCCAAAAAGGCCCTATAAAGACTACAGTCCCTCTAAAATGGGGCTATATGGGTTTCCATGTTAGTTTGGGGAGTGTAAGAACCATAAACTAAGGTTTTGGGGGATTCCTCCAAAAGAGCTTTAGCTCGGCTGTAGTGGTCTTTCAGGTAGCCGTTGCCCTAGGGATCCAAATAGCCCAATGTAGGTAGTATTTACAGACTTTAGAGCCCAATGTAGGTATTTGTATAATTGGATCCCTATATAGCCCTTTTATAACCGCAATTTCCATGTCATTTTCCATTTTCTTTTCCATTTGATTCTCCATTAATGGTAGTATTTGTATACTTGGGTCCCTAGGATTGGTAGAGCACATAAGGTAGGGCCCGTCAGCATTGTTCTGCCCTCATCTAAGTGGCTCAAGGTGAAGGTGGTGGTAGTTTCCTTCCAGTTTAGGATTTAGGGGTGGTGGATTCCTTCCAGTTTAGGGTTTAGGGGTGGTGGATTCCTGCCAGTTTAGGGTTTAGGCCTTCCATTTCAGGGCTTAGGGGTGGTGGATTCCTTCCATTTTGAGGTTTTGGGGTGGTGGATGCCTTCCATTTTAGGGTTTAGGGTTGAGAGTTTTTTGTTTAGGGCTCCTTTGTTGAGAGCTGGCTCTTGGGACCCATGCCTTCCAACAAGTTTGTAAACGCACCGGCAAATGCCATGGGGTTTAGGGTTTGGGGTTTGGGATTTAGTGTTTGGGGTTTGAGAAGCTCCTGTTGCATGAGGCCACCATACAGGTAAGTTCGAGTTTCGTTGAATTTTCCAGGATATACTTCCAAAAGGGTCCATGTAGCAATATAATATATATCAGGGCCTCAAGCTAAGCATATGGAAGCCCCGTTGAGCTCTATGTATGTACTATATACCTGCGTGGACCCTTTTCATTTTTTTGTTGCTTTGCAATCCTCGAGCCCGCTTCACGCTGTAGCATGGCCTTCCCTAGGGGAACTTTAAATGTCCTTAAGTAGGTAGGTATACTACTTCCCTCCCCCTATTATTACCCCCCCCCCCAATATTAAATAATAGACCACATAATGGGAATATCTGATATTGGGGGGTGAGAGGGGTTAATATTTAGGGGCTGGGGGTTAGTGGTAATCAGAAGAAAAGACAACAGCTGGTTATCGCTTGGGTTTTTTCCCTACCTATCCTCAGGGCTCTAGTTACAGTTGGTGCACGGTTCATATTCCGCCGTGGTACAAACCCTACACGGGGGGTATGCGGGTGGTTTTCCTGAGGTGCGGTGGGAATTCCGTTCATGTTCCGAGAGCATACGCTCACCAGAGCATCCATGCCCAAACCATAATTCCGTGCGTGTTCCAAGAGCATACGCTCACCAGAGCATCCATGCCCAAACCATAATTCCGTTCGTGTTCCAAGAGCATACGGTCACCAGAGAATCTATGGCCAAACCATAATTCCTTTCGTGTTCCAAGAGCATACGCTAACCAGTGCATCCATGCCTAAACCATAATTCCGTTTGTGTTCCAAGAGCATACACTCACTAGAGCATCCATGCCCATAATTCCGCTCGTGTTCCAAGAGCATACGGTCACCAGTGCATCCACTACACGGACGAGATTTGGAAGCATGAGCAGAAGAACCCTGGGAAGCGGGTCAAGGCCTATGCGGCGCACATCGTCTTGCTGGGGGCTCAAGAACGGGGACACTCTTCTGTTATTTACTTGCCCACGCCTGTGGTGATGCCAGTAGGCTCTCGGCCTATCACCGAGACTCGCCAACAGATAGATGATAGCCGCCTCTTGAAGAAATTCAAAAAGCAAAAACCTGCTGTGTACAGCGATGAAAATGTGAACTGGAGGCATGCATGC
>CAJNIZ010007293.1:0-16345 GCA_905231905.1 Symbiodinium pilosum
ATTGCTGCCACCGAGAAGCTTACCAGCATGAATGTCGTTTGATTCAAGATACTTTGACCACCCAGCCTGTCAGCAAAGCCACAGGAATTTCTTCCGTACTGCTTCAGACCCCCTTGAAGCCTGGTTTCTGTGCTACCTTAGATGATGCACCGTGCATGGGTGCACCGTCCGTACCGGGGTTGCTGAGATTTGCTGGTCGACCAGCAGCCAGTCACCGTTCAGCCCAGGAGTGCAGCAGACCTGCGCACGTTCAAGGGACGATTGAAATTATGATCTGTTGACGAAGCCAGGTAAGCCAGGCTGCGTACAGCCCACGTGTGGGCCTGGCGGCTGCGAAACTTATGCTGCAAGCTTCATTTGCTCAAGCTCATGTGGCACAAGGAGTCAGGGACTCGCCATGCAGAGAGCAGCATGAATGCTGTTTGATTCAAGGTACACGCCAGTACCTCAACCTGGGCGCAGGTCGCAACCTGCTCTCGTCATGGACGTTGGAATGGCGGGGTCCCAACCCCAGACCCTAACCCTAAAACTACAGACCCTTAACCCTGAACCCAATTGGTTGAGAAATCCGCAACTTTCTGGGTTCACTTTGGCATGTCTATTTCACGAAACATCGCTAACAAACAGCCTGTGTCTGCAAGGGTCTGTGAGCTCAGCTTCTTCGGGATTATATCGCACAGGGATCATATGAGGGTTTCTATGGATCATGTAGGGTTGTGGGTCCGCATACCGTGCTCTAGGATCAAGCCTTTCCCGAAGGGGATAGACTTCACAAGTTTTTTGACAAGCTGCCCAAAGGGTTTATGCATTAGGAATGCTTTATGGCAGCTGCCCTTTCTCCGAAGTGCCTCGGTGCACGAAATCAGAGCTCGACAATCCTCTGCTGCTGTAGGGGAGGATTGCCAACTGAGGGCTTCTCAAAGTGTTTTTTGTGATGTATTGGGCACCCGTATTTATCCCAAAAGCGGCAAACAATGATGCAGGGTCTTGCCTTCTGCCAGTCATGGCCACTGGAGCCTCTCGCACCTTGACTGGGCAAAAAGCTTGTCTAGCATCGTTTGTCATGTTTTTTCACGGTCTTACTGCAAGTTTGCAAAGGCCTTAATGCCTGGGCAGTTGCATTTGCTTGCTCCCAAGATTCCCGCGCACCGGAAACATGGTGTAAAACAGGCAGTGCAACCGTGAGTTTCCAAAAGCTAGGGGTACTTGATAGGAGGGCCCATAATAAGGATCATAGTATCTTGGTTCATGGAAACTGCCAAATCAAGACTGGCTTGGCCTCAGCCAGCCGCAATCGCTCCGGAGCATTGTGCACATGCACGTCATTGCGCCTTCTTCTTCTTGCTGACACGAGTCTGACACACCAGTTGCGCACAGCGGTTGATGACCGGCATGTGCATTCTGTGCGTACCGACGAACTTACTCCCATACTTGTACCAAGGTCAGACCGGGATCAGCCTTTGCAGATCCGCTACGTTTGGTCTTCCTTGTAACGTTGCCTTAGGGCAAGGCTTTTTGAAACCTCCTGAAAGCAACTCATCTAACAAAATCTTTGCCGAGCTTCGAGAAGGACGAGTCAGCCCTCGCAGGATGCAGTTGGCCATTGATCCAGCATCACTGACAACAGAGGCGCGGCAAGGTCTCCTTCCAAAGACGGACCAGGTATTCCCGAAGACTCCGCGCCTCCATGGCGTGGCGATGTTGCTGTCCAAGAGCCCTGCCCTCAACCCTGAACCCTAAACCCTAAACCCTAAAGGCTACCCTGCAGGACACCTGTGCAGGAAGTCGGCTCCGCAGATCAACAGGCCCAGGATTGCTCTGAGGCTTCAGACAAACAGCGCAGATGGCACCTTGAGCTTGCGCAGAGCTGCCAAAAAGGGTTAAGGGGTTCAGGGTTGAAGGGTTTTTGGGTTTAAGGTCTAAGCGTGCGCAGAGCTGCCAAAAAGCCTGGGTTGCTGTTAAGGAATTCAAATTAAGTTGCCATAGTTAATGGGTGTATATAGTACATAAGAGGGTTTTCCAAATATATTAGCTTGATCTAAGTCCCTGAAACACCTATATTACCTCAGTTTCCATTTCATTTTCAATTTTTTCTATTTGGTTCTCCATTTTAGAGGGGATAATATATCTTAGATTAAGTTCCTTAACAGCACACCAGAAAGGCTGCAAGGCCCATCCTTCCTTTCTCGTATCTTGTTAGCCCAGGCAGAATGTAGTGGCTCCCAGACCCCTGGGAGGATCTAGAAGGTAGAACCCCCAATATGGTACCCTATACTATTATTGGGTAATTTTTTAGGGGTCCTAAAGGGGATTTACTTTCTAGATCCGCCCAGGGGTCTGGGCTTAAATGATTCCTTGATGTTATTATCGTTTTAAGTGGTTGCAGGGGATGAAGAGGGTTGAGAGCGTAGGGTCAGAATGACATGGACAAGGGACAATTAGATGGAAACTTGGCATGTATGGGGGCCTAAAGGAATATTGACCCAATGTTATGGTCCTTGATCCCTTGGGGATTTGTATATGTGATGTACAGATAAACATGGGGCTTCGTTCAAGATACCAACCACTGATACACTTCAAAGGATCTTGCCATCAAACAGGCAGGTCTTGCAGAGGCCTGACCAATTTGCACTGTTCAGTGGTAATTCCTGTAACTCTTCAGGCCCCTGCAGTATGCAGAACATATTCCCACAATCCCTAAACCCTAGTCACTTTTTAACCCTCATTTTAGGGACTTCCAAAAACACATCCTTAATTGTTTCAAATCATTCCGAATGCGGTTTAGGATTTAGGGTTTAGGGTTCCCCATGGTAATGATATCCCAGTTTTGCAAGGGCAGTTGGCTACGTAAGCCCCCTTCTTTGGTTCCATGTTTGTTTTGAGCAGGACATTTCCAAAACCCTTACCAGGTTGTTTTTCAGTATTCTGAATCCCTAAGCCCGAAACCCTAAACCGCGTGTTGAGCAGGGTCTCCCTATTGTAGTAGTTTACTTTAAATTCCTTCAGCGCATCTCAGCTTCACAGCACAGTTCCTAAACTCCAATCCCTGCAACACCCGTCCTGTTGCAAGTGCATTGCATTGTGTTGCTCAGGGAGCGAAGTAGGTGAGGTGAGGAACCCATCATGAGCTTCCCATGTTTGGCTGTATTGAATGAGAAGATGTCAACGGACCTCAAATATGTAACCCAAAGCCTAAAACCTAAGCCTCAATCCCACAAACCGTAAATCCCCAAATCATGGATCTCCTGCTCAGCTACAAATCTGTCGCTATATGTAAGCAAGCATGTCCAAAATACACCCGTGAATCCCTGACCCTTCGACCTAAACACTAAGCACTCAACCCTATCCTATACTCTTCAAACCCAAGCCCTAAGCAAACCTTAAACCCTACCTACACCTACCTATGGGGTCCGAATGAAGATCCGAAAAAAATCCATACCAGAGCCCAAATTGCATTGGAGGGTCCAGGTAAACCCAAAGCCTTCAACCCTAAGCCCTAAACCCTATATACCCCAAAACGTCTGTCCACGAGCCTCTATGCATCGTTCCTCGGAAGCTCCACCGACGCGCACTATTGCTAAGCTATGGCTGATCGTAGGCCCAGGTTTAGGTTTCGGGTTTCAGGGTCTGGGGTTGAGGGTTTAGGGTTTAAGGATTCAGAATTTGGGGTTTAGGGTTTGGGGTTAAGAGTTTAGGGTTTGGGGATTAAGGTTGAGGATTTTGGGTTTCAGGGTTTCGTGTTCCGTCAACATGTTTTGGTTTTCGTGTCTGGCTTTAGGGGATTTAGGGTTTAGGGTTTCCCAAGCCCGTTTTCTTAGGGCCCGGAGATATTGTCTTGGGCTGGTTCAGGGACAGGGGCGACTGGAGAAGGTGAAAGCTAAAGTATATGAGCCATAATCTAAATTCCTTAAAGGGGGTTATATAGGGGATTATATAGGGGACTACTATAAGGGTTATTAAGGGGAATACTAGGAGTTTAGACTATGGCTCATATTACTTTCTCTTCCAAAACCCAAAGCCTCAAAGCCTGAAGCCTAAAGCCTAAAGTTATAATTCCTGAGCCCGCCAAACCCTAAACCCTACAACTCCTAAACCCTGAATATATCCCTAAGCCCTAAATTTAAAGTCCTCAAGCTTTGAAAATTAAGCTCTTCAAGCCCTAAATCCTTCGACTCCTACAAAATTCTAACCCTCCATACCCATAAACCCTAAACCCTAAAGGCCTGAATACAACAAACCTTAAAACTATAAACTCTAAAGCCGTGCACACTATAAACCCTAAACCTTAAACCCCAAACCCCAACAGGAAGCCCTCGTGGCCGACTGCGCAGTGCGCTGCTACGCGCGGCCCCGGCGGCCGCTGCCGCTTTGCTCTGCATAGGGGACGCGCAATAGGAGGGTTTAATGTTTGGGGTATAGGGTTCAGGATTTAATTGAATGTTTGGGCCTGGCGGTTGGGGCAGGGTTGAGGGCTTGCAGCTGAAGCCTCGCGCCTCTACCCAGGGGTGGGCAGCGCGCCTTGCGAAAGCTTCCAAGCACCCCCCAAGTCTTTTTTCCAAGGGTTTTTGACTTAGGCTGCGAGAGACACTGCTTATCATGAGGAAGTCCGGCACACGGGCGTGACTTGCCGGCCTGCGGCGCAGAAGAAGCACACGAGCAGATGCGACGAAAACGAGGCAGAGCATGGATGAGAAGAGCAGGCACGAGGCAAGAACAGGGACCAGTTCGTGAGGTTGCAAGTTCCTTGTCAAAATGTCCCTCATGCGCTCGCAATCTTGGCGACGACGAGGCACTTCAGCCCCTTCAGCGTGCTAAAAAGAGGTTACACGTCGTGCATGGCAGCTCGCCCTGAAGTAGAGCGCTCCTCGACGAGAAACGGAATTCGGGGCGTAGAATTGGGCTTGTCGGGTTTCGGGCTTAGGATTTGGGGTCTAGGGTTTAGAAAGCGTGGCCCCAAGCAAGGCCGGGCACACAGGCGATCACCATATAACCTAAAGCTTATGGGGTAAGGATGATGTAGACTTCATTCCAGAAGTTCCAAATCAAGGGTTTGGGGTTCGTGAGCTATGACCCCCACTAGGGAGTTTGGGGTTTCATGGGCGGAGAGAGGGAGAAATATTGTACAACTTAGGATATGGTAGTTTCCCAAAACAAGGGGACCCCAATATAGATCCAAAAATACTATAGTCCTTATTATGGGTACCACCACTACGGTACCCCTAATTTTGGGAAACCCCCATATCTAGCCACAGAGTTGCCACTGTTTGGGGTGTACATGTGCAAGGGAGCTTCCACCCACCTTACCAGGCGCTTGTTTGTTCATTTTGGTTCTGTGTTGGGTTTTGGTGTTTTAGGGTTTAGGGTTTAGGGTTTAGGGTTTAGGGTAAAAGTTGCAAGGCTTGAGCGGTGGAAGGGTCGTGGTCAATCTGGGGTTCTGGTTCAGGCAGGCTTCAAAAAGGTGTTTTTGCTTCCTCCGAAGACCCTTTTCTGGCAATGGTCCAAAAAGGTTTAGGGTTTAGGGTTCAAATGTCGTTTTTCGAAGCGAACAATTAGAACGTGAGGACGTGCTGACAGGTTTAACGCATGGATACTCTAATATACCATAATGCATTATTATATACCATGAACATTGGTAATTATTCAGGATCCCTTAATGTCTGGGTTTTGCAACGGTTTACATTTTAATGTTTTGGGTTTTGCAGTTCAAAGACAACATGAGGTCAGAGGCTTGGGATGAAGGAGTATTGGGGTTCATGCCGTCGATATATATATATATGTACATGTTTATGTTATAGTTATAGAAGTATATATTATATTTATATATGTTTATATAAATGTAAAATCATATTTTCTGGATTTAGAGCTTATGGCATTCAAAATCAGTGGAATGCGCCGTCACCGCTCTTAAGCCTTCACGGCAGAGTTGTGTCAACCCAACACACCTGTTTTTTCCTGAATTCGCCAGTCCCTTCCTCATTGCATGAAGGGCAGTACGTCGTGGACAAGCTTGTGAATGTTTGCGTTGGTGTAAGTTTATAGCAGGTGGGGCATGCGCCCAAACCCAACCCAATAGCCCACAGCGCACCTCTATCCCAAGCCCAAATGCCTCCACCTTAGTCCTGAAACTCAAGGCTCCAGTAAGGAGAGAAGCTTCTGGAAAGCTTCTGGGACTTCCCTGAGCCTACTGGTGCGTAAGGGTTTGGTGAAATCGTTCGTTGTAATGACTGCTATCTTACAGTGGTACCTGCATTCCGTATCCCCTTCCCCCTCAAGCATCAGCAAGTCAACAGTGTTTTGGTTGTCAAGTGTTGTTCCCAAACAATGTGGAATACCACATGGCCGTCAGAAAGAGCTTTCAGAACTTCAATATTTCCTACCAAACCGTCATAAAACACTTGGCAGGCGGCATGCTCTCTGCGTTTGACGGTTGTTCCAATAGATGCTTATCTTCGCCCCGCGGAGGTGTGGCAGGGCTTTGTGATGTCTTAGCAGTCTTTGTTGTTCGAAGGGGATGCGCTGGACTTTGAGCATGCCATTTAGGGGCTGCTCAGGTTTGGGAACTGGCATGTTAGTAGCTGTGTTCATGTGAGGAAGGCTACAAGGGCCAGCAGATGGTGTTCGGTGTTCAGGGAAGGGCTGTCCTTGCAGCAAGAGATTCAGCATATACAGTCAGCATATACACACCGTGTTTCAAGCTAGAAGTAAACCTAAAGTTCAAGTTGAATGCAGAGTTTAAATACCCAGACTACGTACCTTTCACTCAGCCATGAATGGCCATATCAGGGCGGTGAGCAGCTAGAGGGAACTTCATAGCGAATCCGATGTTTTTTTGAAGCAGGATCGCGCCATGACTACCGCCTGATTTATAGTATGAACCCCATTGAAAGTAACCACCAAGACGGAGCAAGACCTTTTGAGAAACTCCCGTATCAAAGCCTCATGAGTGCTTTTGATTTAGGAGCCACAGCTGAAGCTGCTAAGCCGAACGCGTTTCCAATAAGTGGTTCTACGACGTGGATACAACTAAGGGCTCAGGGTTTGGAGTTGCATGCACCCTGGACGCCTGAATTCTTGAACTTAACCTAAGTCAGCACACCCCGAATGTCTAACCTAGCCTTAGGCTTTACACAGCTACATGCTCACCCCCCATGCCTCGCGCACATGTGGAAATTCTGTGGTTTTACACCCGTCATAACGCACACAATTATTTAACTGCCATCCATCGCAAACATTACTTGATCAGAGTTCATCAAGTTCCAATTGGGAATTCCATTAAGTCCCGGAGGGCCTTTGATTCCAATCAAGAACCTCAACAGGCATTCCGCTGTTTCTGATGAGGTCTTTATATAGAGCCTCATGAGATTCAGCTAGGCATTGTACATTTTTGGAAAACCGTAGAATGAAGTCTACTTCAATACTTAGCCAGATGCTTGCAATGTGTTTCTGTCTATGTAAAGCCAAACTTCTAATCACTTACCCTTAACCTAATTGAGCGCACCATCCTTTCCGAAGAAGTGGTTCAGTTTAAGTACAGCTAACGTGAAGCTCAGTAGAGGTTCCATCGGGACCCGCTGAATTGCCTACGGCATATACATAGATATAATGTGTATATATATATATATGTAGACCTCACTGGAAAAGCAGTTGCTTCTTGGAATGTGACGCCTTATGCATCCAATCAAGTTACTGACTGCTTCCAAACTGATATAAGCAAACTTCCCCAAATGATGAAATATCCTTCAGTCCAGAAAATGGAGTTCAATCCGTTTAACGTTTGTATTGGAAACTCCATGGGTATAAAGAGTCCTTCATGCTTCAAGGACACTTTAATTGAATGGATTAGGAAATCTACCCACATATGAGCGCTCTTTACTCTTATAGAAATTATGCGCTTCAAGTTGAACCCGAAATTTCAGTAATCCTGCAGTGCCCTAAAGCTACATAAGATTTTAGTACAGACGATATGGCTTTTGCTTAGTTACTTCACCAAGTACAGGAATATCTTTCTCTTCACATGAACCTAATACAGAGCCAGATTTCTTCAACTTCAATTGTGAGTTGCCTCCAATCATTGGGATACATAATCCTTCCTTATACCTGTTCAACATGCCTGATACCTTGTCAACATGAAGTAGAATTTTCTTGAAACAGCCGCATTTCTACATGAAGCCCGTCTCCGGTTATGCCGCATCTGGCTAGGAAGTCTGTCCGGTCCTAAGTAAATACGGGATTCCACTGTCATGTAATGTTTCGACTGCTGTATATCCTCAGCTTGAATTTGTCAAGACTCCTGCCCAGTCGTAGCTCCTGATTCTATACAGAATATGCTTGGAACTCACAAGAAGTTCCACCGATTCCGGGAATGCTACACGAACCCTTAACACAAACCCTAAACCCTAAGCGAAATATTCTGGCATGGTGCTTCTGCCTTGCTTCGCTCACTGCACAAAGTATTACATCTAGTTCGCTGCATTTCTTTAAATTAGTTTGGGAACTTTCACAAACCCTGTGAAATCTATTTCCCTCCGTACACCTAGTTAATGTTTGATACCCCTTCCCCTTAATCACGAATTTCTCCCTCCCACACCCTAAGCACTAACTACAATCAAATAGAAGTTTATCATAAATGACAATTACGATCAATTGAAACTCGGATAATGTCAGCCGGACACTAGTAAAAAGCAATTAAGATTGCACTCAAATTGTAACTAGGATTCAGTTAGAATGCAATGCAAGCGAATTAAACATCCAGTTGTCTTTTAAAATCTGATCACAACAGTTGAAATCTAACTCAAAGTTACTGAACATCTCAGCAGAATCTAATCAGTTCAAATGACATCTAATTCAAATCGGGTAAAAAACTTTACTTAAGTTTTAACCAAGGCAAATTGTAGTGGAATCAATTGAACCTACTCAAAATCAATGGCGCTCTAATGCATTATTGCGATCCCTGTTGAAAAGTGGTTTGGTTGATTTGATGGAGTTGCGGATTCTCTGGGTGCAGTATGTATTATCAGAGTAAGTCCTAGTACAGTTCAATTTTGAAATCCAAGAATCCAAGAATCCGTGATTTTTAAGAGGATGCCAGCCCTATATTGGATATTTATTGTTTTTTTTTCTATGTGATTTTTTTCTTTTCTTGCTTTATTGCTTTTCGGATTTTTGGATTGTTTGATTCCTGGATTTTTGGGTCTCTGGATTCTTACCATAGTCGTGCTAATGTACGATTTGTGGAAAATCTACGCCTAAGCGTCCAGGAGTACAGGCATCCAGGAATACAGAATTCCAGAAATCCAAAAATTGCCACATTCCAAAGTTCAAAAAATCCAATATTTAAACACATCAAGAAATCCAAACATCAACAACTCCAGAAAGACACAAGTCCAACAATGCAGAAGTCAAAAATCCAAAAATAGAACCGGTAGCTCTCTGCAGATGTTGGAGTGTTTTTTTTAGGCTTGAAGTATACTGAATATATCCCATATGGGGTTTTCCCAAAATTAGGGGTACCTTATTGGGGGTCCCCATAATAAGGACTATAGTATTTTGGGGTCTATATTGCGGACCCCTTAATTTGGGAACGTACCATATACAAGTATTGTTTTGCTTAACAAAGCCGCCAAAAAAACTGTACAAGAGGCAATAAAAGAATCACGAAAAAACGCGTTGCCCAGGTATTTTCCACATTGTAATGTGCGGAGCCACGCAATTTGAGGGTTTTTGCATTTGAAATTTGGCTTGACATATATTAAAGAACTTGAAAACACAGCAACATTGTAGCTTTTCATTGAGAAGGTACTATAAAAAAGCGGCTTGCGCGTGTCTTGGGGGGGGGAGGGGTGGTCAACTACATATATCCGTGTGTATCATTTTCTATATCTTTAAAAAAAAACACCACATCTCGCCCCCTTGTATCGGTACAGTCCCAAACCTAAATCCTAAACCCTAAGTACCGAACCTCTGGTCCCGAATCCGATCACTGCCCATGAGACATTCATTGCTCGAACGCAGGAGATTCCGAAACTTGACAAAGGGGCAGCACCTTGGCCATTTAGGGCCCAGGGTTGTTGAGGGCTTATACGGTTTACGGAATAGAGGATATAAGGTGATATAGAGTGAGGGTTCAGATGGTGTTGGATGTATACGATCCGTTCTTTCCTTTTATAACTAACAAGGTGCGCCCGAACAAGGTTGGTCAGGCATTTTTCTGTGAAGATTCGGTCTTGAGGATCTCGAATAATCCTGACCCTAAACCCTAAACCCTGAAAACCTTACGGGGTCTGGCACAGAATATGGATTCCGACGAAAGTTCCAGGAGATTCAAATAAATTTTTGCACGAGACCCCAAACCGGGCAATCATCAAAACTTGCTAAAACGTGGCGCATCTTGGAGCCCTCACACTCTGCTACATTTCATTATCCTAGGGTCTGGGCTTCAAGTATGTCGGGTTTCGTGTGCAGCCATCCGCGGTTTAGGAAACAGCCTGCCGGGGTCTGTAGGGTAGATGCGGTAGGGATCTAGGGTTAAGGGTTTAGGAGGTAGGCTTCAGGGTTTGGAGAGCCACAGGACTTGTCTTCAGTCGAGAGCCGGCGAGCAAAACCGGCGAGCAAATCCCAACTTTGGAGAAGAGAAGAGCTGCGTCTATTTGGAGGGTCAGGGGGACTTAGCAAGTAGGTTAAGAAAGGGGATAAGTAGGGTTACTATATGGGTTATGGAGGTTATTAACCTACTTACCAAGTTATGGTATTGTTGTTACCAAAAAGTCTGCTTGACCCCAACTGTGTTTACCAACTCACAAACCCTGTATCCTGAATCCTTAGCCGTAGATGTTATTTCTTGATCCTCAAACCGTAAACGCTACCAACAGGAGTCCCAAGCCTCCTATTCCCAACAGCTACACTGTTTATCTAAGAACTGGAAAACCAAAAGCTCAGATTCTATAATTCCACTTATACCACAAGATGAACAGTTTCTGGAAGCCCCCAGAATCCATTTCTGCGGCTCTGTTTGAAAACTGAATGCTGATGTTGAGATTTTTTTTGGTGGTCGTCGGGGGTAAATGCATCCCCTGGTTCTACAGCTGCTTCTGCTTCTGCTACTGAAGCTCTTGTGCCTACTTCCACTTCCGCTTGTACATCCACTTCAATAGGTGGTTCTACTTCTATTGTGTTTACGAATACCTCAATACTAAATCCTACACGCTGCTCTACGCACACTTTGCCGAATTTCGAGGCGAACATGTCTCACGAGGAAGCCGTCAACTGGCAGCGAGTTGTGGAGGATTTGGATCTGGCAAGGCGTGCGTGGTTCAGGGTTTGGGGTCTTACTGTTGATACTAAAAATCCTGCATGACCTTATTAAACTATAGTACCATAATTCCCAAGGTATAATTTACTAGGGGTCATGCAGGATTTTTAGTATCCCCCGTAGGGATTAGGGGTTTGAGTTCCGGGCTTAAGGGGCGTGCAGATTTTTCACTTCATGACGGATTTCTTGCAACTTTTTTCAAGTAGGGTTTAGGGTTTAGGGGTTTAGGGTTTAGGGTTTAGGGGTTTAGGGTTTAGGGTTTAGGGTAGTTCGGTATGGCCCCTAAACCCTAAACCTGTCTGGTTTTCTAGCCGAGTGCCGGGCAGTGCCATGGGGATGTTTTGGTGGCCCATAGTGATGGCGATTTATGCTAAACTCTAAGCCCTAAGCCTGAACTCCGAACCCTCACACTTAAAGCCTAAACACGTGTGCTCATCCAACGCCCCGAAAGCTGCACCATTCTGAACAGCAAGCAGAAGCCCAAAATGGACTGTATTCCTATAGGGTTTAGGTCTAGGGTTTAGTGTTTTGGGTTCTAGGGTCTAGGTTCAGGGTTTATGGATAGGGATAGCAGTTGTAGCGATAGTACGGTGGGGGCAGTATACAACCTCAATCCCCTGAGTTATCAAGTTTTGAAGGCCTTTTAACGCAATTTTGCAATTTTAGTCCGTGGTGTTGTTGCCCTTTGGTCCAAAGTATTGTGGTATTCTGGCCGTACCATGACATGTTTTTAATATTACGACTGGACAAGACCTGTGACATTCGTCCGCACTTTCGCCCTTTTCGTGGGTTTCGCTCCAGAGGTGTATGTACAGGACTTGTCAAAGTGCTCATTACAGGCTGATTTCGATCCTCACATATTAGGAGGACCCTTACTCTGTAAAAGTGGTATAGTAGCTAAGAGGACCAAACATAATTTCCATTATCCCTTATAGTCACTACGACTGGGTGGGGGTCCCCCTAACTCATATATTTCCAATACCAGGGTGAAGGCAGTCCCGCCTTCACCCCGCGTCCCGGCGCCCGGTCCAAGATGACGGCAGAATTGTTTAGGGTTTAGGGGTTTAGGGTCTAGGGTTTAGGGCTTGCCTTCACCCTCCGTTTTTGGTATTAGAACCAAGGTGAAGGCAGGGGAGGCCTACCCCATCCTCTTTTGGCCTTGCAGTTTGCAAGCCCATCAGAGGAACTTTGCCTCATACACCTGCAAGCCTGAAGCCCAGAACCCTAAGATCCCCAAACAAGAAACTAAGAACCTTGAAGCCTAGAAAGCCTGATTTTTCCGCAAAGGTTATACCCCTCGACTTCGTTGGCATCTCCCGCCCCCCCACCCCAACCAACTTTCAAAAACACCGCTTCCACCTAGTGGAGCCCTTAAAAAACTGCTTTTGCTCTTCCCCCATGGCTCCCACCAACGTTCCAGCAAAACACCGCTTCCACCTATGAGGTCTTGGAATAGCCCTGGGAAGCCTTGAAGGCCCTGAAAATCCTGACTTAAACACCCTGAAAGATGCGGTTGGCGCCTGAGGTTTGTGAGCCTTTAGTCCAGTTCAATATAGCTTAATTGAGGAATACATCGCCGGGCGGATACTTTTGTCGCATGTGCATGTTTCTACATTGCGGAGGACATGGAGTACTGAGTTTACTGGCCTGGCTAGCGGAGGAATTATCACGCCGGAATAAAATTGTAATACTTATAATTGTTCCAGACGGAGGACTTGAGGCCTTGAGTTGGTTGGTGGAGGAGTCTACGGGGGGAAAGGGGGTTGGCAAGATTCAAATTGAAGACATGGCAGTGCGACGAACTTTCCGCCTGCCGCAGTATGCCTCAATTTACACTATGACTAGGACCCTTAACATGATTTAAGGCATATACCTTAATTCCCTGAACCCTAAACCCTATATTCCTTAATTCAGGGGTATTGGGTTTTTTGGGAACCTGGGAGGCCCTGAGAGGGTCTGAGCACTGTTGAGGTTCACGTCGACGCCTGAACCAGGGCTCAGGAACGGGTTAAGGGTTTAGGGTTTAGGGTTAACGGTTTGGGGTTTAGGGGTAGTATTGGAGCAATATTGAGGTATTTTGGGTAATATTTGGGCAATATTGCGTAAAATTGGGGTTATAGAAGGCTTTGCTGGGCCCCGGGCGAACTTAATAAGCAGTTGGGGGGTCAGTCGGAGGCCCTGCAGCGACTCAGAACTCGTTGCTTGGCTTGTCAATGCACCTGCTGTGTGCCGCGCCAAAAGATCGGCATACAACCCCTAGTGTCCATTTGATTCTGAATTGTCCTGGCCATTTGGTTTTCCATTTTTGGAGTACTCATTCACTCAACACCCTAAACCATAAACTAAACCCTAACCCCAACAGAATAAGCCCTGTAAATAGGTTCAAGAAGGACAACAAAGGCGGCGAGCTGCCAAACGAGGCCTGATTTAGGGTTTGGGGACAAGAGGCTGCAGCATTTGGAGGTTTCCTAAAATTAGGGATACCTCCTTGGGGTCCCCATAATAAGGATTATAATATATTGGGATCTATATTGGGTCCATCTATTTTGGGAAACTACCATTTAGGGTTTGTGGGAAAAAGGTTTTTGGGATTTAGGGTCTAGGATTGGGATGAAGGGCAAAGTTGAGGGGCCATTTCACTATCCCAACGCGGATTTTGTAGTTGAATTCATGGGCTGAGGCTTAGGCTTTAGGGTTTAGGGGAGGATTTGAAGCAACTTGGTTTGGGTATTGAATGAAAAAATCACCGGCTGCAGCTTAGGTGTCCATTTAAGATCCGAGCTTGCGAATAATGGTTTTAAGGCTTCAAGGCGCTTGGACCTCAAAAATAGGTAAAAGAATCCCCCAAATACTAGAAACACACCGCCAAAGAGACCGTTGTCCTACACAACTCCAATAAACCCTAACATGAAGACGCAACAAGAATTTCCGATCCATTTTCTTATCGCATTGATTCTCGATTATCATCACTTTCAGCAGTGTTCAGGTAACCCTTAACCGGATTCCGTGTCTTCGGCCCCAGCTTGATAACAAAAAAACATACCTGGTAGCAATGCACGAGGGTTTCGTGTTTAGGGTTATTGGTTTAGGGTTAAGGATTTAGGGTTTAGGGTTTTGGGGTTTAGGGTTAAGGATTTAGGGTTCAGGGTTCAGGCCCCTATGCAAGCATTCAATCCGCCAGAGGTGCCCATTTACAGGAACAATTGCCTCTCCAAACCCTAGACGGTTCCGTATTAGTTTCTGAGGCCAGGGCTTAGAGAGCAGGGCTTACTAGATTTTGGGCAGGTTAGAGTTCCCTAAACCCTAAACCCTAAACCTGGCTTAATTAGGGTCGAGCATCCGGACCATGACGAAGGACACACCCGCAGCCCCCTTCCGAAGACGCTGACCTTACCAACGGAGACCAAAGCTTTAAGGTCACATGAGGCATAATCTAATCTCCTTAAAGGGGGCCATGTAGGAGATTATAGGGGAGTATGATAGGGGTTATTAAGGAGAATGCTAGGAGTCTAGACTATAGCTCACGTAGCCGCATCAATGTCCGGGGCAAGCGACAACATTCTGAGGAGTTCATGGCGATGCAGGGATTGAATGCAAACCCTAAGTAAACCCTAAGCCATAAACCCTAAACCCTAAGCCCATCATGACTGATTGAAAGGCAAGCCTTCCTGTCCGAAGATTCCAGGTCAAAATGTATGGGAACTATAGTCTAAACTCCGTAAAGGGGGTTATATAGGGGATCATACAGGTTTAGGGTTTAGGATTTACAGTAAGGTTTAGGGTGTAAACTCTAAAAGGGGGGTTATATAAGGGATTACCACCTGAAAGGGCGGTTATATAAGGGATTATTTTGGGGGCCATCACAGGGGTTACTAGGAGTTTAGACTATAGCTCATATTGAGGCGAAACAGAAAGCACCAAAGGGTTTGCATACGGCTGAAACAACGCTGGCCTGTAAGTCCGGAACTAGAACCTGACTCGAAAGTCTTGAGAACACCAATACCGATGACAGCATCAGCCCTACACCAACGAGCAGCAAGTAAAACGGGATGATACGAATCCTCCAAGGAGGGGGTTGCCAGCTTGGGGTTCGAACTGCGTGCTTCATCATAGATACCACATGCATGCTTATGAAGCATTGCACCACTGTCTTCAATCCCAGTGCCGCTTTCACGCTTTCGAGAACCCCAACACCCCAGTGCTGGCGCTGGTTTCACTGCCCTGCGTAGGTGGTCCTCATCGCAGATGACCGCGTAGCCGGTTTCAAGCCGCTGCTCTGTTGCAAGCTGGGTTCATGGCTTTGGGCCTTGGGTCTGGGGTGTAGGTTTCATGGGTTTAGGGCTAGGTACGAGATTTTTGGTGACCCCCAGACTTTATACTATAGCCCCATGGATACTTATGTGCTCCTCTTTGGGTGCGATTAGGGCAACCAAAGTGACTTTTTGGGTTTGGGTTCCGAACGCTGGTACCGTTTTTGGTAAAAGGCTTATAGGGCTTCAAGGTTTGGTATGGAGTTGTTGAACCAGACTCCTAAACCCTAAACCTTGGGGGTTTGGGGTGAAGGCTGCAGACATAAACCCAAAAACCCTTCAAGCCCAAAGGTCTACACCCTAAATCCTAAATTTTAAAATCCTAAATCCGAAGCCATAAATCCCTATGTATACCCCTACACTGTACTTGTTTGCATTATTTTCCTTTTCCATTGTTTTCCATATATCCTTATCATATTCCCAAACCCTAATCTCTAAACCCTCAACCCTAAACCCCAAATCCTAAACCCTAAGCCCTTAACACCGAAACCTAAACCCTAAGCCCTTAACCCCAACCCCTAAACCCCAAATCCTAAACCCTAAGCCCTTAAACCCCAAACCCTAAACCCCAAACCCTAAACCCTAAGCCTCAACCCCAAACCCTAAACCCCAAACCCTAAACCCTAAGCCCTTAACCCCAAACCCTAAACCCTAAGCCCTTAACCCCAAGCCCTAAACCCTAAACCCTTAACCCCACACCCTACACCGCAGCTTCAACAAATTCTAA
>CAJNIZ010007295.1:0-16343 GCA_905231905.1 Symbiodinium pilosum
CCCCCCCCCTCCCAGACCATACCATGGGGGGGGCCAGGAACGCCAGACGCCTGACCAAATACGGAGGCTTAGTGATTTGAGAAAGAGGTGCATAGAGCAGAATGGTTTTTGAGTTAAATGTTGCGTTGTTGCGTGTCTATGCACACCTAAACAACCCATTCCTGCTTTGCCCCCAGACACGTTGAAACTCAAAGTTCTCTTCTCTCAAAGTTAAAGCCAAGTCGGATTTGGAAGTTTCCATGAATAGCGTGCCTTAATGTGGACACGACATACCGTTACCATGATCCTTCTCAGAGGGAACCCCAAAAATGGGGCCACCCCGGTTCCAGCAAACCATGAACCTTAAACATCCGTAAACATCCCTCTAACCCCTTTACTGCAAACCCCTTTAAAGGGACCCACAAAGTTTTCGGAAACTCCCAGGAAATCCCCAGTCATCTAGGAATTCGGTGACTTGTCTGGAGGACCCCGCGGGTCGCACGCCTGTGCTCTTTGCAGACCCCCTCTTCAGGCAGCCTGGCAAACAGGGTTCAGGGTAAAGGTTTACTGGTTCAAGGGCAGCTGGTTCGGGGCTAAAGTCTGAATGCTTTCTTCCATCCTTTTGAGAAAACTTTTCATTTTTGCGTGGAGATTGCTGCTGCAGTGGCTGGACTGATGTTAGCTCCCCGGTGCTGAGTAGGGAGTTGGAGCATGATTATTTGAGGGGAGCGTATCCATTTCCTCATTCTCAGCGAAGCACCAGGTAGCTGGGGAGTGCGTTGTCCTTGGATTCAAGGCGAGTTGCTTTGGGGGCTTCTGGGACGGGGGTGCCAGAGCGCGTATGTGACCCTGAAGGACACACGGAATGTCCGGGTTTGAGGGAGGCTACCCTTGAATGCCTGACAGTATTGGCAGCCCTTGAGCCTACCCACCCTTGCAACATGTAGAGGAGAAGGCAAGAGACGCCGACCCGTAGTGCAAAGCGTTTTTGGCAATAAGTTGGCGACCTGCATACCCGGGGAGACTGAAACGCAGTGTACTTACTCAGCCACCAAAGCCTCAAGTCTCAAGTTGCATGATACACGCTACATCCGGAACTAGCCGAAACCCCTAAGCTTCAGACCTTCAACCCTGACCGCTGAACCCAAGGCAGGCCTTTTACCAGGCGCAGGCGCAGGGCGGCGATGCCCTGCTGCAGCCAGTGCGGGCGGCCAACAGCCGCATGGCGTAGCATCTTGTGCTCTTGTCTCAAGACCCAGAATTCCAGATCCCTAGGATGATTCTTATTCGAAAGGGGGGGATGCAATGTTTCAGAGGTGTTTCCAACGTACAGCCATTGCAACAGCAGCAACAACAACAGGAACACGATGCCGGCGACGACAACAACAACAACAACATCAACATCAACAACGACGACGGCGGCGGTGGCGGCGGCGGCGGTGGCGACAAGAAGAACAATCACGATGACAAGAACGACCACCACCATCGCCACAACAGCAACAACAGCAACAGCAGCAACAACCACAACAACCACAACAAACACCAAAAGACGCCAAAACAACACCACAATACAACAATGCTGACTTCGCAATACCTCCCCAGGATTGATCAATCGGTTGGCAATGATCGACGCATTAATTTTCATGGACCCAAAGCCAACCATTTGACCCGAAGCCAAGCCCACTTGACACACCAGTCCCCGCCCGGCACCCTGCAAAACATGATGGTCCACTTGTCGAGCTCATGTATGCAGTCAAGCCTTCCGAATATCCGACGAAGTAAATTCCTACACTTTCAATCTCTGATCCCTAAGCCCAAATTAGGCTCTAAGGCCTAAAGCCGCTAAAGCCTATAAAGCATTGGCCACTAAATCTTACACCTTCTGAACCCTAAACCCGAACGCCATGCACAAAAATCCTCAAGCTACACCCTTTCAGCCTTATCTGCCCTAGAACTCCACAGTCAGGTCGGAAGCGTCCTGCTCAGCGACAGCCCGACCCACCATACAAGCGGTTCAAAGGACCTTATGCCATGGGGTTGAGGATTGGGGGGGGTGCAAGGTGTATTTACGGGTTCAGAGGTTCACAGGGGTGTTGAGGGCTCCTGTGTCATTTTTTTTTGGGGGGGGGGCTGGTGTGTTTGGGGGTACAGGATTGTGGTATATACGGCGTTTCCTTTTGAGCACTCTTTGCAAGAGATCTCCCGGCGGCCTGATGTTAGAGATTTCTTTTTGCAAGGCTTCCGATTCAGGATTGCTTTCAGGTGTCAGGGTCCAGTGCGTCTGGAGGGTTTTCAACTGTCGCGGTCTGGTCTGCCTAGAGGGTCACGGTCAGGCTACAATCCTCGTCCAGAGAGGACGCCCAACAAGCGCCTTCAATTTATTTGAGAAGTCCCATGTCCCCAACTGGGGCTATGAAGCCTTTACACTGATCTGAATATATGGGTTTGTTTGGGCGTGTGCCGAAGAAGTATGGGTCATTCTATGGGGGTTCCTGCTAGAATATGTGGGTCTGCTCTCCCCCGTCGTGTCACATGTGTATGTTCCTCGACGCAGCCCTTTCTACTCATTCATGGGGCCCGTGAATCCCACATTGATGCCCAGAATCCCCAGAAAGGCTCCTAAGGCACCTTTTGAGAAACTCCCGATGTATTTCCTGGCTTCAAAGAGATGACCCCATCAGAGCTTCAAACCCGTCCCAGTGGCTTGGGAATCCGTGAACTAAATATGGGATGCCTTTCCTCGGGGCCAATATAGGCAATGCCTCCTATCTGGAGGTCCTCCCTTTTTGGGGTCTGTAAGGGTGCTTTTTGGGGTATCCTGGAAATAGGACCCACGATTCTGTAAATAGCATGGTTGATTTTGGAGCACCCCTGAAGAGGCACTGGTTCTGCGAAGTGCAAGGGCGAGTACTATCTGCGCCAGTGGGTCTACCATGATGAGCCGTCACTCGCCTCAGAAACAGATTCCGAACATACCCTACTCCCTAAACCCCAAACAGTGCCTATGCGGTTGCATTTATATAGGACATTGGAACATGTACGCTGCAGCAATCTGAGATCTTCTTGTGAAGTGGAGCCTGTAAAGATGTATGTTGCTGCTGCTAGTTCCCCGCAGTTCAACGTGTAGGTTGACGCAAGCTCCCAAACCTTCACAGCTGTTGCTGGTGGTTGTGGCTGACCATTCTTACATCAGGATTGAGAGCAGTTAGCCTTAATTCGGAGAGCTTCCCTTTCAGTTTGATGATTGGTGGTGGAGCCCCAGCTGAGCCCCAGTTTTCAGCAGCGTTGCAAAGGGGCGGTCTCGGGCATATACCCTAACCATCGTTATGGCCTTCTTAAGCCGCATGATGCATTGCAACAGGTGTATCTGCAACCTGGCCCCCTAAACCAACGAACCGCTTGAGTGGACTGAGGAGCTCCCTTCTTCATTTTGCTCACAGGGCCCTCAAGCCTCAGGGCCGAACTGCCTGGGAGTCATATACCAGCCGAGAAACCTCTACCACTTAGGAGTCGTATACCCCCCGAATTATACCACCTGGGAGTCATATACCGCCCTAAAAACGTATAGTCATATACCACCCCAAAATTTAGAACATGTAGGAGTCAGAATCCACCCAGACAACCTTCACCCCCCAAAGAATTTTACCGGCGAGGAGTCAGAAAGCACCACAACCCTGTATCACGAGTGCATTTTCAAACTCCAAAGGTCTCCCTGTTATGATGTGGCGTACATTTTTGGACCCTTTACAAGGGCACGTTTTTCAAGACTTTGGCTCTCTGTGTCCTAGGCCCTACGTTATACCCTGATCTCATCAAGAAATACTTCAACTCCATCAGTGGGGCTCCGAAGAGCCCCCAGTGTGTATATTATATATGTATATATATATGTATGTATGCATATTCATGTGCAGGTAGACTTCAAGGTTGAAAGTGGTAGTATATATAGATGTCGAGCCCCGGAGTTTATGCTGGTTTACTGGATACTTCGGGCAAATGGCTTTGTTGCGACCATGCAGGACTATAATGAGAACGGCAGAGGTGTGTCCGAGCCTTTTTTTGTAGCATTTGTGGTCATCATTGCTGTCAGGACGTCCTAGGGGCCTCAAGGGTTTTGATGATAGCACGTGCCCCCAAGCGTAGATACCCAGTCTTCAATTACTCCTTGTTCAATTTTGATCCTGAACAAGCTTGCCCTCAGAATCCCTGTATATAGCTGGCGTGCCAAGCACGCTCCAATTTTGAGAAATCCCATACGGCTGGGTATCCTCATATTTTGTAGTTTGTTTTGGAAGGAACTTAATTTGGAGGAGCCTGTATTCAGCACTTCAAATCGGAACCCTTTGCGAAAAACCTTGCGCCTCTTAAGCCTTCCAGAGGCACGGCCAGAACGGAAAGATCCGCCCGGAGCAAGGGCGGGTCTTTGGCTCGAACAGCGAGTTCGAGATACAGGCTCCTGGGGTGCCAGCGGGCATGGGATTGTTTTGGCGCTCAAGGCTACAATTCTATACCCAATATATCCCATTATAATAGTTTCCATTTTCTTTTCCATTATCCCCATATAACCTCAATATAGCCCTAAGAGCACCCCATATTCAAGTTTTTTTGAGGCTGGGGCTTCCGGGCGGAAGGTTCAAGGGATGGCCTTGCTTGGCTGTAGCATGCGGACTCTGTGGGAGGTTTCAGGAATGTTTTGACCCTTATCTTGGAAGTTTCCGATTTCGAAGCAAATCAAAAATTACACATCCTCCATGCGGTTCATAGGCACCTGCATTGCACATAGAATCTAGAATGTAGCGCCTAGTATGCAATGTATCCTACTAACTCAGGGCTGTGTTCCTGACAATCTTCATATGACCTTCAAAGAAAGCTGAGGGTTAGCAGTTGGCAGCCTTTGTCCTGCTTTCATTGCTCGGATTTTCGCAGCGTTTTTTCATGGCATTTATTCTCTTCTGCTTGGTAATATTGCGGATCCTGAACCTCACAAGCCCCGAAGCTCTTCAGGGACCTTGAGCCCTACTAAACCTTGGATATTGGCCCCGTCTTGTGAGAGTTCGCCAGCACTGTAAATTTTGGATGTTTTTTCTTGCTTTCGCTCAATTTGAATTGTCCTAAATCCAGCCTAAGCCACCCCTGCTGGAGGAACCACCCGTCTGTGCGGCCGCGAAACTGCGCACCATCCAGCGCGAGCTCTGCGAGGACGGGTTGTTGTGCATTGCTGATCGAGAACGTGCAAGGGTTCTGTACATGTTAGTCTTTCCTGAAGGCATTCACAGTCATTTCGAGAGTTCCAGCATGTTGGGAGAACACCAGGCCCCCCACATGTTGCCTTTGATGGGCTGTCATGTATGCTCACATCCAGAAGCACCTGACATGCTGTACAATAAGCTTAGGAACTTAGTACATGAGGGCCGGAAACGGTCAATCATTCGTCCTTCTTCTCTGCTCTGCTTTCTGGAAAATGTCGCGTGCAAGTACTTCCAGGCTCGTTTTGGGACAGCTAGGGCTCAAGCAAAACCACCGTCCTGCATACCTCATCTTCTGCTAGCCCAGGGGTTGCGGCTGACTGCAAGGGATCCATCTTGGGCGGCGTTCCCCTACTGGTGGTTAGCAGTTAGCAGGGAGTGAAGGAATGGAAGATCAGGGGCCCATCAGCAGGGATAATAGAAGAACGACCGATAAGATCCATTCCTGATTCCGTTCCAACTCCGAGTAAGCCTTTGCTTTGTGGAGGCCTCAGGTAACATTATGATGCCTAATCTGAAGCACCAAGAAGCGAGGGAGCCCAAGCTTCAATTGCTCAGCAGTTGCAATGAGGACCACGCCCACCTCTTCCCGGAGCTCATGCGGGCGCAGCTTTGGTTGGCATGGGAAGATGTGGGGGTTTCCATAACAGGGGGGTCTCAAGTATAGAGCCCCGAAGACGACGATCCTTATTATGGATACCCCCGAAAAGGGGCCTCATGTTTGGCAACACCCTTTTGCTGTTGACATTTTTTGTTAGGGTCTTTGCATTCTTCGCCTCCATGGGTCCAGCTTTAGAGTCGTTCTGTGGCTTCAAATCCTAAGTGTACAGCCCTCGGCCCCTTCGAAGGATGTATTTTTCAAGCTTAGACTCTGACCTTTGTAAAACACTTGGGGGGAGGACGTTGAGAAATGAAATATTGATTTTCCAACGTCCCCCCCAAAAAAAACAAGAAGAGGTGGGGAATGAGAGCATAGCCTCCGGCTGCGTGTGCTGACTTGTAAGTAGACCCATTTGCAATAATCCTTCTACGTTACAGAGCAGATGCCTTTTGACCCCATCTCAGCTGCCTGCGGAGATCTTCGCGGAATTGTCACCTTAACTTTTACCTGTCGACTTCATAAACTCTTAGCCATACCGACGGCCTGGGACGGCTCAGGTCATGTCCTGCTGAATGGGCGAACTTCATCGGCGTGCCCGAGGAGGCACGATGACATTCTGCGATTCTCGAAGAAGTCTTGGTTCACCCGCATTCCCATGTAATCTACACAGAACTACAGCATGTTCGCATTATCCCGGTATCCATCTTTTTATCAAGCAGCAGGTCTCGCGTGCCCAGTTGGTAGTTTCAACCGCAATGCAACAGGTCAGCCCGTTGGGCTGAAGAGCTACAATGCAAGTCCTGCAGTAATGCTTGTCGCTGGCCCATTTTTCTCGGGGGATAAAGTGACAGTGACGGTCAAACCCTACACCCTTGACCTCATTAAATTACAACACCCAGATAAAATTTGCGCAGACAGAACCCCTTCAAGAACCTTTCGTGGTGCATGAGGACTATAGCTATCTATAGTAGATGTACAGTGCTTATGTGGAGGAGCATGGCGTGAGATCCCTCCGATAAGTTTGTCGCGTCTGCAGCGGGCAGTTTAGGGCTTGCGGGCTTTAGTATCTCAACGGTGCATGTAGCTGTATAGTATACATCTTGGTCCTGAAGTACTGATATCCGAGCTTCTCTGGGGGGCTTAGCTGAGTGCATAAGAAATCCATCACGTGCTTTGGGCGCTAAGCCCTTTGGACTGGAACGCTCGACCCAAGGTTAAATTGGGGTCGTAGGGCTGTAGGGGTCACAGCTTTGGGTTTGGAAGCTTGTGGGTTCAGGGTTCGGGGTCCCAAAACAGATTCCTACCGATTTCTGGGTAGCAAGCTCCTCCGCAGTGTCGGAATGCGGGCGCAAACCTAGAGCAATTTGAGCCCAAGCCTGACCTGCAACCGAAGACGCGACATATGTTTATATGTAGATATAGACTTCCTTCACCAGATCATTGGTGAGTAGCTATACGCAGTGCCTTACATTGGAGGTGCGTGCACCAAGATTACACTCCTTGCGCCATTGTGGAAGTTCGTTCCTAAGCACGCATGTGAATGTGAGTTCAGAATGCTGTGATTCCCGTACGTTCCCGTGGCATAAGGCCTTTGGCGTTAATTGTGTTGCATGATTTCCTCCGCCAGATTTATCCCTGTGGCTTCAATCACTGGTGACAATTGAGGTTTCACGCCATTCATTGCTTCAGTACCTGAACCCTCAGAGCCCCGACGTACTGGAATCTGGACCCCTCGGTATACGCCACTTTTTTCAAAATCTAGTCGATTGTCCAGGAGTTTGAAGCGCAAGCACGCATGGTGGAGCTCCTCAAGGAAGCTTGGTAACTCTGCATGTGAAGGTTTTGTGGTGTGCCAACTAGGGGTTGGGGTCGTTGTAGGACCTTCTTATCTTGCTGGCTCGAGGCTTGGCAAGAGGCGTACCTTATAATGTAGGGTTTGCAAGACATGTAGTATCGCTTGTGACACAGTTGCGCAATGTTGCCTAACATGTGGGCCAAGGGGCTGGTTTCCTTCATACATTCTTCCGTAATGACCATGTTGCAGGTATCCATAAGGTTGTGTGGAGTCATTAGATCACATTTATTGTCGGGCCTACAAGACGAGAACTTGCCACGGGCATTCCAAACCCTATACCTCAACTCTAAACCCTATCGAAGAGTGCCCCGATTGGGAAAGGCCCCATTTGCCTTCGGAGAAACTTGGAGGTCGCCACTACTATGGTCTCCGGACAAAGTCCTGCATGTCAAGGATCAAAGCTCGAAGGCAGAGTTTCGGGCTTACATTGCATGGCCCCGTTTACCCACATTGTGAGGTTAATGGCGGTTTGCAATACATAGTGTCATGCACCGAGATTTCATCCATCACAAAAAAAGTTTCCATGTTTCTGAGGATGCTTCCGACACAGACGCAACGGAGCTCCTGCGCCAGAGCTGTAAAGCACCAATGGGATTGCCAGGGATTGCCTTCAAGGCTTACATGGACGCAGGCTTTAGCGAGGATTTACTAAGGGCTGTCCTGATTTCCTTGCTTTTCCTTTATTAAAAGCACCAATAAAACAACCAAAGTTAATGCTTGGCAGGGCTGCAGGGCAGATGTGATGTTGTCTGGGAGGCGGGATGATGTGCCAGCCCTAGACCCCATGCCGTGAACCCTTAAGCTTGGCTTCTGAAAGCTAATCCCATGGGGAACTCTGATTTTGGAGCCTGCTGCTTCAAGTTCCACAGCTGGGGTCTGAGTATCTAGATAGTTATACTTTAGCTTCAAAGCGTCAACTAATTTGTAACCTTCACAGTTTCTCAGGTCTGTATTTGTTGTCGTGTACATGGATTGTTAGGGGAAGTGCCCAAAACATGACACAGTTTAGAGTTGGGGGTTTGGGGCTTCCGGGTTGCAGGGAGGCCCTTTGTAGCTTCTGCTGCTTGAGACAGCCAGCACCCTTTTCATAAAAGATGTATTTTTGGGCTCCACTCCTCGCAGACTAAGTCTATGCTCAGCTGTTTGGGGTCATGCTCAAAAGCGTGCAACCCCAAGCCCGAAGCTTGTGGACACCCACTTGATGTAGGTCAGAGAGGAAGCTGAAGACGATTCGGGGTTTCGTTGTGGTCTTAGTGGAGTCGCGCTGGTGCCTCAACTGAGGCTGGCCGCCGTGCACAAAAGCACGCGGAACATCGTCGGTTACGTCCAGTTCTACCTGGACAAGGCTGGGGTAGTTACCATTGTTCCGTTGCTACCTTCCCCGCTGCTGCTGCTGCCGGCAGCTCTGGCCGGCCTGGTCGTCACCCTACATGCCCTCAAGCCACTCCAAATCCTATCACCGATTTGTGCTGCTGCTCCTCTGAAATTTTGACCACGTCGACCCATAGGAGAAGTTCCTGTCCAAACCGACTTAGATCTGCCATTTCCTACTCTCCTGGCCCTTGAGCTCTTCGCATACATGATTGGACCCATAAACCCCTAACTATGCTGATGATGTTTCTGCTGGGGGATGGCGCGTGCCGCGAGCACGAGCATCAGCAGCACATTTGGAGGTTCGTTCCAGTATTTTTAGTTCACTTATGATATGAGAGGTCCGAAGCCTTTGTAGCCATCCTAAGTAGCTCGGACCTGGGTTGGGTTTTGCTCGCTCCCTGGCATTTACGTCTAGAATTACTGCTGACCACGGCCCCATTTGCACAAGTTGGAGTAGCCCTATTTCAACCAACTGCAGGAGAAGGATTTCCTTTCAAGTGGGAATATTGTGGGAGGCAGCTCCACTTGCTAGGGTTCTGAAAAGTGTTTTCCGTAACCTTACATACCCAAACTCTAACGCCAATAGGCTCAGACTCTTTACTAGAAAGGCTCGACAGCTTCGGTTGTAAGCTCCAAATGATCAGCTGGACTTCAGCCAGACTCGCCCAGCGGCTCTCATGTAGTTTCTTTGCGGGCTTTTGGTGGTTTCTTGTTTTTGGTAGTGGATTGTAGTATACCGACCACAACGAAATTATACGTGAGCTCCTAAGCCCTGAACTCCGCCGCGGCGCCCACAACCCCCAAGCCCTGCAAGACGATGGAGCGCGTGAAGATCACCTACATCAAGGCCAGAGAGAACTAGACCTTCCCACCACAGACCAAGTATCAACTGAGTAGTAGTGTCAAGGGTGCTACTATAGCCCTTAGATTGTGTCCTTCGTTTTCTTGTATGTTTTTTGACAGCAGAAAAGCATCTTGCTTGGTTCAACCACCAAGGACACAATCCTCAAATACTGTACATCATCGCTTCCCCTTATCTTTTAAGCCCCTGGGGTACCCTACCACCCTGCAACATACAATCTTGCGGCCTGAAGTCTGAAGTATTGTTTATTGTCCGTGCATTACTCATTGAAATAACCAGATAGGACACTTTTCCAAACCGATTTTGAAAGCAAGCCCATTTACAATTATTTGAGGTTCCGAATAATGAGGTGGTTCATTGCTTCAAACTCATGATTCCTCGTGAACTTCTTAACGTAATGCTAATGAAAGAATTATCCCGATGTAATTAGTTGTTGCGACTGAACCAACTATCTATCGATTTCGTTCAAGCTGGCCATGCTGCTCAGAACTGATTTGATTAGGTTTACTTGGCTGATCAATGCTAGCTCATGAGCGAAGTCTAATGAAGAACTACGCAGTTCTGATTAGATGACCGTTAGTTGTTTCTGGTGCCGGTGCCGCCCCCCCGTGTACCTACTTGTCTAGGTTCTTTGTTTTCTAGCGGATGCTGCTGCCCGCAGTTTTGCCACAAGCAGGCTGCAGAAATCACAACTTTAGTTTCGAACCAATTCCGTGAACGAAAAGTCAAGTACTAGCCTTAAGACACAATTTTCAAGACTTCCCATTCGAATCTAACGGGAAGAACCAAAACACACAGCCACGAACAAAACTCATATCATAACAAGCAATATTTCGGAACTTTTCATTGGGACCAAATCGGAAGAATCAGCAATCACGCGAAATAAACAAGAATTCGAGACTGTCCAGTGCGACTGGGGAATCCAGGAATCTAAGATTTTTGTTGGTCGGACTTGCCAGTCGGACCGGGAAATCCAGCACTGCTGGTATTTTTGTGCTTTCCCAGCCTGGGTCGGTGTTCGCGAAAATTTGCATGGAAACTCTTCCTGCAAACGAATGGTGATATTCTCAGTGATGGCTGCTTCGATCGTATAGTGATCCTAGAACAGAGCACATGTTTTCTGTACATAGTTAAGCGCGATGCTAGGACCACACTCCGGTTCAAGAGTAGCACCATCATTATAGGATCCAAAAAAGTGAACCCTCCGCTTACTGGAGATCTGCATGTCTACTCTGGCAGCCACGAACCTTCCAGTACTAGCCATTTGCTTTGAAGATCTGCAGACACCCTGGCCCCTTGACATGTTTTAGTTCGTTTAGCAAAAGTAGTGTGACTGGGTACCATGTTTAATTTCCAAGTATTTGAGCTGTTTAAGCTGCTTAAGATGATTTAAGCGAATAGCATCAGCTGCATTAATTGAACGCATATACGCAATTTGAATAATGGAACAAGCCTTTGCTTCTATCAATGGAAGTGTTTATTTAAACTTCTTAAATATGCATAAATACGCCGAAGAAACACATTTCGTTTCACAAATAAAAGAAAGCAATTAGGCAATTAGGTACTAATTTCAGTTTTTGAAGTATTGAAGCTGTCTAAAATGCTTAAGATGATTCTGTTGGACTGAATTGGAATGGTGTTTGATTGAAAGGAGGTACGCAGTCAGGGTTCCCTACAACTGAATTAACTGCATTCATTGGAGCTATCTACACAATTTACGTAATGGAACTCGCCCTTGCTCCTAGTAATCAAGATGTTTGAGCTCTTGCAGTAGCCCAAAGTAATACAACATTTTGACAGATGAGTAGCGAAAGTTGTTGAACCAGCCAAATTCACCGGTGGAGATCGCACCAATCATGGAATTGACATCTGGTTCTGTTGCTCGATTTGTTTGAACTCTCTCAATACTATACCAGAGGATTGTAACAGTTTGTTGGAATCTAGAATTGGCCTCTACTTGTGTTTTTCTAGAATATCTAGGTCGGTCAGCAAAGTTCATTAGATAAGGTATTTTGCTTGGATTGGTTCGGATAAGCCAACATTACCCCTCAATCCAGGGCTTCCCGAACTGCAGTACTCGAGTTCTTGTACACAACCTAAACAACAGAAGTAGCCTTTGCTTCTATTACCACAGCTGTTTGAGCTGTTGAAACACGCACAGACTTGAACAATGAATTGAAGGCCAGTTCTATTATCTAAGCTATTTGTTTCCATTGGCCTGTTTGCATAATTTCGCATAATGTCATTTATGTGCATAACGAATCGGGTGCCAATTTTGCAAATTTGACAAAATGGCGGCGGCCATTGGCACCGGCTATTAACGGCTTTGTGAGAAAAATGATAGGTACATGCAGGGACGCAATAGCCTTTGAATTACTTCACTGATGTCACATAGAACAATTCGAAACATAAAGGAGATCTCGAATTCCTCTTGGCTCATGTTAACAACCTATGCACCCGTCCCAATTTAAGAGGAGGCTTGCTGCTTGAAATCCTGGTCTTCCAGGATTTTGCTGTCCTGAGAAAATTGGTGGATATGGCAGTTTCAGGGGGGCCCCAATATAGACCTCAAAATACTATAATCCTTATAATGGGGACTCCCAAAAAGTACCCCTAATTTTAGGACACCCGCATATCAGTGCGGGTTCATTTAACAGGGAAGTAAGTACTTAGGCCCACACGTGTGTTGGCTTCCACTGGGGCCTCCATGCTTGTAGTCTGTCAATAGCTGGACCTGAAGGCTCCAGGGTTCCAAAGCACAGTAAATTTTGGCGGGTAAATCTTATGGTTTTGTTTTGGGACCTGGAAGTTTTAACCCCAATATACACCCGACTATAGTAGTAGTAGCCATTTTCGTTTGCATTATTCCTACATAACCCCAATATTTGTTAAAGGGTTATGGATAGAAGGTTCATGGCTTTCGGGCTTTCAAGCTCGGTAGATGCAGGCAGCTCATTGATGACATGTAGTTTTAAGCTTATCGTTGTAACTGTGCTAGGTGATCGACAGCCAGCGTGGCCTTGGTGTCGGCAAGTTGCTGATGGAATCCGCCATCCAGGCCATGCCGGACCAAGTCAGTGTGGCTTAGATATGGGTCCCGGCTAAAGAACTGATAGTGTTTTGCAAGCCGTTGACTTGTCGTTCACTGCAATTCCAGAAGACAGGCTGTGTGAGTGAGGTTCTAGGTGTGACGCATCTTAAGGCTGAGGAGGAAGGATTAAGGTAGCTTTCAAATCTCCGTAATCCACTGGTACCCCCAAAAGGCTCCAGTTTCTACAGCAGTGAGGTCTTCGCTTAAGGTCTCCAAAAGGCTTGAAGTATCAACAAGCTTAGATCCTGAATAGCAAGCCTTATATTCTGTGCCAAAACTCTAAACTGCCCAAGTCCTAAGCCTCAAAGCTCTAGCCACAGCAGCCTATCAAGGGAAGATGTTTAAGCCCAACGTATAGGCGAGCAATATCGGGTCATAAGTCATATTATATTAGTATGGCACTGCAGTAAGGATTCAGAGACCCTCCAAAACAGGCATGCCACCAGCGCGGTGGAAGTTCGGCGAACTCCGCTTGACGGCCGCGTGAGCTCAAAGGGCATTGGAGGGGCTGGTGTCGAGGGCTTGGGGCTTAATCGGAGTGGGTTGGGTTTAGGGTTTTTGGGGCTGGGTTGTAGCAAGCTGCTAGCCAAGGTCAGCATGCGCAACGCCGATGCCATCGCGTACCTCCGGCATGATATGATCTGCAGGTTTGCTTGGGATTTACGTAGGGTGTAGGCTGTAGGATTTGGAGCCACATGGCCCAGGGTTTCTACGCCTGCTTTCGGCTTCGGTGTCTTGAGGTCAAACGGCTTGCTCACTTACAGGGGGCTGCTTGGGTTGGGTTGGGGTCTTGCTCAGTTTATGCCACCGAGCTGCCTAAGGACTTTCGAGGAGGTATGACGCCTACAGTCTACATGCCCGCAAGCAACGTACTTCAGCTTCAAAAGGTCGTCCACACTTGATCAAAGCATCCAGGTGGAGTAGATAGTACACACGTGGGGCCCGCAAAGTGATTCCCATGCCATGAATCTGTGGGGCCCCAATCTATGTTTGATAGCTACATGGACCCTTTGGGATGTACAGGGCCTGAAGAGAACGCAGGCCTATTCCATCTTAAGTCTCATGCAATGGAGCAGCCCAGGTTTTACAAGCACATCGGATTCAAGGCGATGGCCCGCGACAAGAAGCCCGTCTCCATGTGCCTCGCCAATCGGGCTTACGCGGCTTGGGATGTCGGTCTTTCAGCCAGAACCCCCTGGGCAGTCCATAGCCAAACAGCCTACATTCTCAGGTTATGCACATAGCAGCTATCTCCCAGTGTGTGGGCTGCCTGGAAATGACTGCAGAACGGTTTCGAAGCAGAGTGTGGGTTTTGGTCTTTTCAGTTCAGAGCATTGCGCAGTTGAGAGATCCTTTGTGGAGGGTGGGCAATGTTTAGGGCTAGCGGGCTCAGCGTCGTTATGAGGCAAAGCTAGACGTAAACCACAGACGGTCTTTAATCTTCATCGACCTCTCACTGCTGCATGTCTGTATTCATGTTGTGCGAAAAGCCTGAAGCCTACACCTTGATGATAAGGTACAAGGAGTGGCTGACGATGAGAATGCGCAGGCCTCAAGTGTCTTGGACTCGATAATACGAGTTTCCAGTGCACCGACTCTTCTGTCATTTGGGGCTCTGGTCGGTTGCAGTTAGAGCAAATGACGGGTTCCTTAGCCCACATCGTGTTTTGCGAGAAGTTTGCATCACTTGCTATCTAAGCTTTCCGTAAGTATCAATTTTGAAGCTGGAATTAAATCGATTTCATGCCACTTACTTTGGGTTGAGGCCGTGTGTTGCCACGCTAGGTAAGCAAACGAACGGAGCCCTTCAAAATCAGCATTCCTCCTTGGCCGTTGTCCTACCATACAGTGACATTTTTAAAATAAGTGGAGGGTGGCCAACCCCAACGTGCCAGGGAGGTAGTATAACAGATCTATTAAATCCGGATGTTTTCCTGTTTAGATTCAATTCCGGATGTGTTAATCGTGGGCGGCCGGACGCCACGCTTTGCGGAAGTAGTACAATATACCTGTTCGGTTGTTTATGTGTCCGGATGTTTAATAAGCGTCGCCGTATCTCTGTGCCTGTAGTCCCGAATGAAGTGTTTCTCAAATAGAGTTTCGGAAGCAGCCAATGGAATATGAGATAACCTCGACGCCCGGATGTCCTCAGATATTCCTCCGCTCGGGTGAGGAAACACAAATGGAGTGGGAAGGGTGCTTGGGTCCTTTAGCCTGGGCTTTTGGTACGCTACTGTGCTGTTGAAAGGGCTCTCTGTGGGGTTCCAGGTGGAGGAGAGCGTGGCTGCACCGACGGCCGTGACGGCTTGAAGATCCGAGCTGGATCTAGCAAAAGGGGGTACCTGTGAACGGGGATCTGGGGATATGTAGGGTGTGGGGTTTAGAGCTTAGGGCTCAGGATGCAACTGGGCTTCACAGCCTCGGGTGCGCAACGTGAAACCTTGTTGGGAGCTTGCAAGTCGTGGAACCTTTGGGGGTCTGGGCTGGTGCCTCACATCTTCCCCATCCTAATCTAACGACATTCGTTGGCCGTTAGTTTCACATCAGCTACCAGACCTAGTGTTCCTCTTAGCCTCTTAAACAGTGGACCGGCCCCTTGGAAATGCAAGCTCCCTTTTTGGAAAGTCTGTCTGTTGGAAGATAGCATCTGACTGGAAAGGGGCAGATCTCCCAAAAGCAAAGATGGAGGGGAGGCTGCGGCTCCTTTCTAGAGCCCCAAAGTGTGGGTGGCTTTCTGCTCCGCGAACAGGCTTGGTCCTTGCCAGCTTGGCCGCGCCTTCGCATCTCTAATGTAGGGGCGTGTTAGGGTATAGTATATTATAGCTGCAAGGGTTCCAAGGGGATACTTTAGGTAATTGCTGAGGATTCTACATCAAGGGCCCTTTCATTTCATTTGTTGTGTATTGGACGATACGAATCATGAAGAAACATGAAGTTGGCACAGGCGACATGAGTGGTCCCTCTCTTTGCATGGCCCCTCAGTCGAAATGAAGCTCAGGTCAAGCAAGTCACCTGTTGTTGAAAAGAGTACGGGAACCCAACGACGTTATCTTGACCAATTCTCAGCGCACACCCCAGCGATTCTGAACCGAGTTGTGGAAGCAGAAAGCCATCGAGGGCGCCAGCTAAAGGAGTCTGCCTCTGCTTGAGCAGAATGCATCTGCGTAATGTTCTCTTCCTGCATCCGCCATCCTCTAATTTCAAGCGCTGGAAAAAAGAAGTCGCGGTTGGCCCGACGTGGGTAGTTGGGTTTTGAGCAGATTCTAGGAAAATCCGCTGCCGCCCTATAATTGCATGAGATTCTTTGGTGCTCCGAGTAGGTAAGTTCAGGGTCACGG
>CAJNIZ010007296.1:3760-16341 GCA_905231905.1 Symbiodinium pilosum
AGGTTCCCCCCTTTCATCGGTTTAGGGTTTAGGGTTTTATAGGGTTTATAGGGTTTATAGGGTTTATAGGGTTTATAGGGTTTATAGGGTTTATAGGGTTTATAGGGTTTTATAGGGTTTATAGGGTTTGTAGGGTTTATAGGGTTTTATAGGGTTTTAGGGTTTATAGGGTTTTAGGGTTGAGGGTTTAGGGTTGTAGGCTTTAATGTTCAGGGTTGAGGCTTCAGGGGTTCAGGGTTTGGGGTTCGGTGTTTAGTCTTTCAGGGTTTAAGGTTTCAGGTTTTAGGATTTAGGGTTCAGGGTTTAGGGCTTCAAGGTTTAGGGTTCAGGGTTTAGGCTTGAGGCTTTAGGGTCTAGGGGTTTAGGCTTCAGGGTTCAGGGTTTCGGACTCACCTAGTGTTTGGGTTTTGGGTTCAGGGCCGGCTTTGGGTGGACCCTGCTCAAGAGAGTTTCGGGTAGTTATGTCACCCGCAAACGCTTAACCCCAACCCCACAGCCCTAGGCCCCCTAGGTTATAAGGGGTTGTTCGAAGTTTGGTGGTAGGGTTTACGGTTTCGGGCTTAGGGTTTCAGATTTTGTGGCCAGGCATACGTGAGTTCGAAGACTTTCAAAAACCTTTTTGCTGGTCAATGGAAACTGGCCCCTTTAGGACAATGGTTGGAAAGTACGCTGGGTTTCTATTGACGTTTCTGTTTTCACAAACTTGTGCGTTCAATTCTCCTTTCCTGGCTCAGTCTGGGGCAGGGAATTGGGTCCAGCATTGTCCCTGAACAACCTTTGATTAAAAGCAATCTAAGGGGGTTGGACGGAAGGGGAGCCACGATAGCTATGAGGTGTGTTGCCTGAAATGAAGCCTAGAAAGACGTCCCCCAGCCCCAATTGCGCTACATGCGCCTTACATGAGCCTCACAAGGGTAGCCACCTGAAAACTACCCACCCTAAACCCTAAACCCTCAACTTGGCGTTGATTCAGGGGCCGAGCGGCTAAGCGTAGAGGTTGGCAACTTCTCGGCTTGCAGTTTAGGGTTATAGTCCCCCTTAAGTAGATAGAATATGGCTTTGGGCATGTTATAATAAGATCCCCATGTACCCCATATATTCTATCTACTAAAGGGGGACTATAGAGGTTTCAGGGCAGCTTTGAGTTGAGGGGTGGCAGCACCGAGGGTTTCAAGGTTTCTTCCGCTATATGGTTTTAGGGTTGTGACGGCTTATATGAGCTACATTCTAAACTCTTTGAAGGGGGGTTATATAGGGGATTATATAGGGGACTACTGTGGGGCTTATCAAGGGGGATACTAGGAGTTTAGACAATGGCTCATATGGTGAATAACGGGTTTAGGTAGCAAGGGTTGGGATGTAGGATTTCACTGGCAGAATGTGATAGAGAGGTCCACACATACGTATGTAAAGGCCTAAGCTGCCATGTCAATCGAAGATACACCTTCAAGACACTGTTAAGGTCCATCCTCTTTGTGTGGCGTGAAGAACTGAAGTCACATCTACTCGAATGCAGTATCCAGGCTCCACTGCTGGCAAGGCATCTGTGATGTTTGAGGTGCGCGCTCAGCACCACCTGTTTTTAGTGCCACATTGCTACAATTCTGAATCACCGTCTTGATGTCGGAATATCCCGACGGTGGCCAAGGCACTTCCGATGGGATCCATCCAAGAAGCGCTATGAACACTCCAAGGCGCGAACTTTCCTCATAGGTTTGGTACTGCCCCCACTTTGCAACAGTTGGATAGTGTTTGTGAAATAGTTATATCGGGGGCACTAGCGTCGTGGCCTCAGCTATTGTGATGATGTGTTGGGCGAGCTTATCACATGGTAGTTTCCGTAAATGAGGGGGACTACCCAGTATAATGAGACCCAAAAAACTGCCAGCAAATTAGCAGGTATTCTAGGGACCCGCAAAAGGGACCCCAAATTTTGGGAAACCACCAAGATGTTGATTACAATGTAGTCGGGGTTGAGTTCTTTTATGAATATGAACAAACAGCCTCGACTTGACAAAGCGTGGCTCTGTAGAGAACTCTTGCTTTTGGCTTACGTAGGGCCTTTTTGGCATGGGGTGCAAGGTTTAGGGGGTTGAGGGTTTAGGCTCCAATGCTACCTTAAAGAGCGAACGCTAAATTTTAAACCCTGAACTCCTAAACCCTAGGCAGGTCCCGGCATGATAAACGCAGGACCTGCATGTATCAGGACCGAATGACCAGACATTCCCTGCAGGCTTACGTTTACAGATATATAAGCACACGTAAACAGCCGGTAGTCTCATAGTTCTCAAGTGAGCTGTGATTATACCAGTCTTGGCAGGGTGTGGCCGCTCCTCCAGATTCCGAGAACCTTGCAGTGACGGTTCGCCTGCTTTCCGGAGCGACTGTGTTGGAAAAGAAAATGCGCCGCGATGCAAAGGCCACTGTGCCATTGTTGGATCGGATGTTTCACCTGCACGAGAATAGGCTCATAGACAAAGTATCCCAAGGTAGGCGTTTATTTCCCAGAGCAGGTGTCACATTTGTAGATTTGACTTAGGGCCCCAAACCCTAGACCCTAGACCAGGGTTGTCAAACTTACATATTTCCCTTCAAATCCCGCCTGCCTTTTAGTACCCCCCCCCCTCTGCAAAAGAAAAAAGCCTCAAACTTATAAACAACCGGCCATACATGACATCAGGAGGCCATACCTTCTCAATTAGGGTTCTATAGGGTTTCGGGCCCGGGCTCAGGGTTTAGGATTTAGGGTTTAGGGCTTAGAATTTAGGATTTGGGGTTTAGAATTGAGGGTCTAAGGCTTAGAATTTAAGATTTAGGGTTTAGGATTTAAGGGTTTTTGCCCTAAACCCTTAAACCCCAAACCCTAAACCGCGGTTTAAGGAGAGCATCCCAGGTCAGCAGCATTGCAGAGCTTCTCAGGGAGGCGGGGGATGACGAGAATCTGAAGTTCTTCTGTGATGGAGTTCCTGGGTGGTTCAGGGTTTAGGGTTTAGGGTTTAGGAGGAACTTTTGTTTATATACTGGGTTGCTATTGAGGACCTTTTGTTTATATGAGCCATAGTCTAAACTCCTTAAAGGGGGTTATATAGTGGATTATATAGGGGACTATTATGGGGGTTATTAAGGGGGATACCTGGAGTTTAGACTATAGCTCATATAGGGTTTAGGGATATTATCCCCGTTAAATGGAGAATCAAATAGAAAAAAAGGAACATGACGCTGAAACTGGGGGAATATAAGGATTTAAGGAACCTAATTTAAGTTACTATCTCGGGAAAGCTCAATGGTTTACTTATACCCATTATTGTAACTTAATTTGAGTTCCTTAACAGCAACCCAGGTTCAGTTGGAAGAGCCTGTGCCGCCTTTTCCTACCTGTCCCTAAGGGTCCAAGTATCTAATCCCTAAACCCTAAGCCCAAAGTTTTTCAAACCCGAAACCATCTAAAACTTGAGTTCTTGGGATTTTGGATTTTGGTACTAGCAATTCAGATGCAGGGTTTTGCGGAGGGAGAAAATTATTGAGTACCTGGACCCTTGTGGCGTTCGTGTTTCTGGGTGCTACGAAACACATAGCTTTGCGTTGCTTTTGGCAGGATGCTAGAGTCCGAACTGAAGGAGCTCAGACCCTAAATCCCTAAACCCTAAATCCCTGAACCCTAAACCCTAGAGCAACCAAGGACAGAACGCTCCTCCGCGACACTGGCGTGGCAAAGGGAAGCGCCATAAGCCTGATAAGGGTGACTGGGCTGCTGTTAAGGAACTTCAATTAAGTTACCATAATGGGGATATATAGGGTATTTAGGGTTTAAGGTAAAGGAAACTTAGTTAAGCCATAGTATCCCCCTATATTGGAGAAGTAAATGGAAAAGAAACTGGAAAATGACATGGAAACTGTGGTAATAGAGGGATTCAAGGAACGCAAAATAAGTTACCATAGGTAGTAAACGATAGGGTTTTCCAAATATAGTAACTTAAATTAGGTTCTTTAAGCGCAACCCAGGTGAAGCGGCCAGCTCCGGTGATCACTAGAAGCTACTGGGTTGATGTTAAGGAACTCAATTTAAGATACCATGTTTGGGGAACCATATTACCATAAAAGCTCATCACGGTAACATAATTTAAGTTCCTCAGCAGCAACGCAGGCTACAGCCCAGACACGACAAGATGCACCTGCTTCACCGAAGCTTGTGTTTTCCACGTAAGGACAGCTGCTGGGTTGCCGAAGGGAAGGTAAGCTAAGTTACCATCATAGGGTTATTTGGTAAACAAGAGGGCTTCCAATGCTGGTAGCATATTCCGAGTTCCTTAAATCCATATATAACTCCAGTTTTCATGTTCATTTTCCACTTTGATTCGCCAGTCTGACAGCTTAACCCTAAACCTAACCCTAACCCCCCAATCCCAAAACGTAACTCCCAAACCCTGAGTCCGCAACTTGACGTCGCCCTTAAGTAGATAGAACATGGGGAATAGTAGATTCCATAGTCTTTTCCATTATCCCAATAGAACCCCTACATTCTATCTACCTAAGGCGGACTCTAAACCCTAAACCCTAAATAGTAGTTTCCAGTTTCTTTTCCATTATCCCAATATAACCCCAATATACCCCATATATTCTATCTACTTAAGGGGGACTATAGGTTCCTTGGAAGCAACTCAGGCTGAGGGAGAGGTACAGGCAAAATCCATGCGCGGCCTGCGGGAGGGGGACATGGTCCATACTGGCGCCAAGGCGCCCGGAGCTTCAGGGATTTGGGGACTTTGAAAATTGAGGGTTTAGGATTTTACGGATTTAGGGTTTAGGGATTCAGGGTTTAGGGGTTGAGGTTTGGTTTAGGGTTTAGGGTTGGTTTTTTAGTAGAGACTTACGAGGATCTATTATGTATGGATTATTCCCTTATTCCCTACTATGCACTAGGGTTTAGGGTTTAGGGTTTAGGCAAGATGAGGTAAAATCACTTCCATTTTAAGAGTGCAGGGTTTAGGGCTTAGGGGTCTACGGCCAATTTATGTCTAATCATCCTCCCCATGAATACCCCTCCCACATTGCTCTAATTATAGATTCTGCCCGATAGAGCACTGTCATACAAATGGGGCGGTTCATTATCACGTGGAGGTGATTAGTTTGACTAATGAATGAGAATGGAAGCCACCATTTCATTCAGGAGTTAGGGCCCATGGCCCTTAATGATTCAATGGCAAAGAGAATGGAAAATTCAATGGAAACTGGAATGGTTTGTCCTAGCTAGCTCCCATCGGGATATACACTCTAGAATCCTGGTAGGACGCAGGACTTCTTGCTAATGTCTGGGCAGAATCAGGCTCCTTGCCGAAATTCTGTGGAAAACATGAAATCCCTCACAGACCACATGCCCCTTCTAAGGCCGTATACAGGCAGTCTTGCAATAAAGTGTAGCTAGCCATTGCCATAAGGCAGGCCCGTCCTTAGCCCCTAGACCTCCGAATCCCGACCCCCCACAAAAAAAAGAGCTGCATTGGAAATCCTAGGATGCTGCGAATCGCTTTCGGAGAGTCACAAAGATCTGGCAGTGCCCAGCTGCGGGTCTTTCAGACACCGTGGAGCTTCAAAAAGGCTGCCGCAGCGTTTAACATGGGGGGGACCTTCCAGACATTCGGCCTAATTATAGGGCCTACTAGAGGGTTAAGGGTGGTGCCTTTTGAAATCATGTAGGGATCTTATCTTTGCCTTTTGCCAAGTTCCCATCTTTCGAATGTTCAGAATGGCTTTGGTGCTCAGACTCTCAGTGCTTGCTATGACAGAAGTCAGAACTAAACCCTAAACCCTAAACCCTAAGCCCTAAACCCTAAACCTGTACCTCAACCATTGACGACCGAGTCGCAGGTTGCAGTGATGATGCTAGCGATGATCAGGATAAGCTTCCGCATGCTGGCCTTTTCTTCGGAGATGTATTTATCCTAGCTGTTTCCCGTTAGGTAGTGCACACGCACCTGGTCAGCCCTGGATGTGGGAGTTGCCCCAAGTACTGTAGGGGTACCCCTCATGTACGTCCAAGATAACCCCTCATTGCTCCCTAAACCCGAAATCCCAAACCCCGTAAACCCCAAACCCCCAAAACCTAAACCCCTAAACTCCTAAAAGCCCCATAAGCCCCTAAACCCCCAAACCGCCAAACCCCCAAAGCCCCAGAGTTCCTGCGATAGAGCTCTCGAAAGGTTGCCGCCTCACAACTGGGCATCCGCTTCGTGTAGGGAGTAGATGGAGGAAGCCTGAGGCTATGGCAAAAGTGGAGGTCAGGGGGTCAGGGGTTCGGGTTTTGGGGGTTTGGGATGTGGGGGTTTAGGGATTTAGGGTTGAAGGTTTTGGGGTTTAGGGATTTGGGGGTTTAGGGTTTTAAAGTTGGGCTGGTACTTGAGACCCACTGCAAAAAGGGTTTTAGGGTTTGGGGATGGTTTTCGGGTATAGGGCTCCGGGCTTAGGGCATCGCTACAATGTATCTCATGATCTTCTAGCAAGCGTTGTCATTCCCTTGAAATGGTAGGGTTTTCAGATTTTTGGTTACCCGAAGCATTACTTGGCTGCTTCTGCCTGGCTGTTAGGACTCTAACACTTGTTGGGTTTCCTCCTATAGTCCCCCTTAAGTAGATGGAATTTGGCTTGGGTATATTATACTAAGATCCCCTTACACCCCATATTCTATCTTAAGGAGGACTATATCTATAATAGGGAGGCTTACAGTTTGACTTGAAGGGGTTCTCCTAAAGACAGCTAAGAGCATTAGGGGCCGCCTTAGGAAATGGAGCCAAAAAGGAACCTTAAGCACAACCTACCCGCATGCAAATGGCTTCCCAAACAGAGCACCCCCGGTGGAGGTGACAAACGAGCGTTTTGTCTATACCCTCGAACCTTGGCAATACTGGGTTGCTGTTTAGGGTTTAGGGTTTATCCCCCTATAATGGAGAATCAAATGGAAAAGAAAATGGAAAATGAAATGGACACTGGGGGAATATAGGGATTTAAGGAACTTAAATTAAGTTACTATATTGGGAAAACCCTATTATTTAATATATATATACCCATCATGGTAACCGTAAACCCTAAACCCTAAACCCGTTATGGTAACTTAACTTAAGTTCCTTAACAGCAACCCAGCAATAGGGGGTTGAGGGTTTAGGGGTTTAGGGAGGGTTTAGGGTCCAGGGTCGCAGGTCCCAAAGCTTTGGCATCTAAAGATCCCAGATACCCATCACGATGGTAAGTGACCCCCTTGAGTTTTGGATTAATGGCCCTAAACCCTAAACCCTAAGCCCTAAATAGATAGTCTTGGGAGCTCCCGGGTTGGTCAACACTCCAGTCATTTGAGGTGTGGGAGGTGTATCTGGGTGGACAGGTCGAAGCCCCGGAAGCACCGGTGAGGCAGAAAAGCACATGCAGTTCGCCAAGAGTTATATAGTATAGTATCTATAGTTTGGGGTTTATGGTAGGCATATAGTATATACTACACATAATTATCCCTGAGGTGTTTAAAGGTGGTGTAGCCGCTGCCTTTCTGTCAAATGAGAAAGCAGCCCCAAATGCGCAGGGAGCCAGGCAGAATGTAAAAAAAAAAACGGATGGCCTGCATAATCCCAGACTAACAGACTTGCCCTGGTGTTCTGAGTCGATACAAATGCCTAAAAACCCCGAAAGCATGCAACCAATACCTTACATAATATCATGCCTACTCTGGGCCTGAGGACAGCACCTTTTTATGATCCCATCTTAGCATAAGGAGCTGGAGGGGCACGTGGACACCGTTTCCGTCGGCTCTAATCTGGAGACGGCCGTGGTGTGCGCGGCCTTGGGCGTGTACTGTGGGAAAGACTTTGGATGGAACATCTTCACCCGGAAGACTACGCACCGCGGCGGAGGGTTAGTAGCAGGTGGTGATTTTGAGCTGGGGGGAAGGTAGCAGTACTAGTAGCAGTATCAGTCGAGGAGTAGTAGCTTTAGCAGCCGTACCAGCAGTTGAAAAGAAGAAGAAGAAGTAGTAGTAGTAGCAGCAGCAGCAGTAGTTGTTGTTGTGGTAGTAGTAGTAGTAGTAGCAGCAGCAGTAGTTGTTATTGTAGTTGTAATTGTAGTTCTAGTTGTAGTTGTAGTTATGATGGTAGCTCAAACAAAAGGATAGCGAGTGTAGCAATACTATTATGCCTGAGTTCTGCATTCCGCCATCTGCCAGGTTCTGCGACTGCCAGCCCTGCGAGAAGTGCCGTGTGGCAGTCAGACCCGATACTGAGTCGTTATCAAGGGAAGTTAGCTTCAGTTACTGTTTGGGGAAGCCCTGTTATTTCTTATATATACTCATTATGGTAACTTAGTTCAAGTTTTTAACAGCAACCCAGGATATCGACTTCACGAATGTCACGCCAGAAATGCTGTCGAAGCAGTACACATCATACTGATGGGAGAAGGTTTGAGGGTGGTGAGCCCTGCTGAAGTACATCAGGCGTTTCACGTTTGTTTCCCTGCGGTGTGAAAGGATAGCTCTACACAAGAGCAGTCGCATCAATGACGATGCTAAGAGGCGAGGCCAAAGTGCCCGCCCGGCTTGTAGAAAGACTAGGTCGCTGTAAAGGAACTTAAGCTAAGTTACCATAATGGGTATACATAGTAATTAGATGGGTTTCCCCAACATAGTAACTCGAAATAAGTGCCTCAAACCTCTATAAATTCCTCCAGTTTCCATTTCATGTTCCATTCCTTTTCCATTTGATTCTCCATTGTAGGGTGTGAATATAGCTTAAATTATGTTCTTTAACAGCAGCCCGGAAGAGACAGGGCTGATCAATTTCCCTGCCAGCGCAAAACTGACACATGCATGGCTAAGAGGATGATTATAGGGATCCCAAAATAACCGCATTATACACCCTATAATCCCTATATAACCTCTATATACCCTTTTTAAGGGACCTAGGGTTTCCATTTTCTTTTCCATTATCCCAATATAACCCCAGTATAACCCTGATGCTATAGGGAATATTATATGAGCTATACAGAAAACTCCTTAGAGGGTGGTTATGTAGAGCATTATATAGGGAGATTATTATAGGGGTTATTTAGGGGGATACTGGGAGCTTAGACGATGGCTCAAGAGCAGTCTCCGTTTCCCACTGCCTCATTTCCAAGCAAGCATGCATAAGAAGTTGTAGGGCTGTTTATGTAGCACAAATGCCTGCGACTGAGCCAGGCAGAGTTTATACTGTACGCGACGTGGGCAGTCATGACTCAACGTCTTACTTTGCTGGATTTTTGTTGTAGTACATGGGTTATTCTCAAAACTATGGGTCCCTTTTGGCGATTCACTATGTTACGGCACCTGACGTGTAGGGGTACCAATATGGGACCCTCCCTAAACCTAAACCTGGGAAGTACCCTAAACCCTAAACCTGAATATTGGGAAGCACCCTAAACCCTAAATCGTAAACCTTACTTTTGAGAACTACCCACATTCTCATTGGTGGGGTTTGTTCTTGCTATAACATGAAGCGCCCTTCCGCATGGCGTCGCAGCAGACCGGATAGGTTTAACCCAAGGGGAGAAAGATTACATGAGTAGCATTTTATTTGGGGATACTACGGATCCCAAGTTAGAGTAGGATTATACCCTCCTTCTGGGCATAGTACACTATAAGAGGAATAGAATCTTACAGGTTCAACCACCAAAAAGCACTACTCGCATGACAGGTCCTTTCCGGGTGCTCTTGACTGTTCCACTTGAGGTCATGAGCACACGTGCAGCAACAGAAGCATGGCAATTTGACGCTGGTACGGGTCTTGGCGTATCTTCCACACGGTATAGTGTGGCACCAGTGGGTCAAGGGACGCGATTTAGGGTCGCGCTGTATCTCCATGCATGAGCCTAGGGGTGTGCACTAGTGTGGTAGACTTAGGGTCCTGCACGTTTTGTCCTGAACAGTTTTGCCAACTGTTAATGCTGGGAGTTTCAAAGCATCCTCCAAATATTCCTGGAGCGGTGCCATCCTCATTCTATATTAGCCATAGTCTAACTTCCTAAGGGAGTTATATAGGGGACGATCATAGGGGCTTATCAAGGGGGATACTAAGAGTGAAGACCTAGGCTCATATCGTCCCCAGATGGTGTTTCCAGAAATGAGCCCAAGGTACCTCCTTGGGACTTAGCTTGGACGTTAGACCCTGAATCCTTTGGGGTTCCCTTATACTCCTACTATTAAGGGCTAACCCTTAGTAGGGGTCCTAAGTGCCACATAAGTACATAACTACTCCCAATTGCAAGGCTCCTCTTTGAGTTGGAGCTGCAAGACAGGACCTAAACCTAAACCCTATGAACCTACCCCATTTTAGGTTTTAGGCCTGAGACCCAAAACCCCTAAACCCTAACCCCCCCTCGATTTTTGCAAGTGTGGTGCTGGCCCAAGTGTAGACCAAGGATAGCCGGATGAAGCCAGGTGTTGATACACGACTAGGACTAGTACCATTACCATGTGCTTGTCGCGTTTTCAAATGGTTGCTTACCTAACTTCTCTACCGAGAAGCAGCAGCAGGAGGTGGTGGTAAACTTGAACGGCTACAGACCGAAGCTACAGGCTAACCCATCACGTAGGTCACATCGGACCGTGAATGTCTACTGACCAGCAGCTCCTGCATAGCCTTGAAAGCAACCACGTCACCTCAAAAATGCTTGCAACCCTTCAATTCAAACCCTTGACTCTAGTCCCGTGTACTTTGCTTCCCGGACATCATGATGAGCAAATGTTGTTCAGGGTTGTTATCCAACAATTTTACCAAAATACACCAACCTCATGAAGGCATGTACCGAATCGGGCTTAACTCAGCATGCCTCACCCAGCCTGAATCAAGTTTACTCGCAAGAAGGTCTCCAGCTAGGGTTATGAACACGCTCCTCGCGGGCACATGGTCGCTGATTTCTTCCTCGGAGGCATGTTGTGGAGATCTACGTCTGGTCAGCAAAAAGTGAAGGAATAGATCCTTATAGTGGCCCCTATATAATGCTTAATGAGATAGTAGTTTCCATTTTCTTGTCCGTTCCCTCGAACCAGAGGTCAGGAGGGTGTGCTGAGGTTGCATGTTCAGGGCCCAGGCAATCCTTTTCGGTATCTGCGTGCAGGTGTCGCAGCCTGTTTGAGTTATTGTAAAGCCCTTACTTACTACGGTGGATGGAGAACATCTTGCACCACCTAGGGGCCCAAAATACTGTACTTCCTAGTGTATATCAGATGGTCCAAAGAGGCCTCCATCCCCAGTAATTTGCATTTTGCTGGTAAGATGATACCTGTATACTCATGCAGATGCTTGGGTTGCTTCCCCGTTGCTGTAGTGTGCTCGGCCTCTCATCCGAACTGCTCCTGGCGGAAGGTTCGAGACCCAAGGGCCTTGGATAGGTAGGAATCCAGAATAACCAGGTTATGACATATATCCACTATGCTTACTGCTTATCAACTATGCCTACCCAGGGTCTAGGCCCCAAGCTCTCTATACCCTATCTAATCCCTAAATCCTAAACCCTAAACTCTGAATCCTAATGCCTAAACCCTATGTAAACCTAGGCCATAGGCGGGCCATCTCTCATGCACGAGGTTTGGATGGCAAGATTCCTGAGGCATGATGTACCAAACCCTGAAAGTTCTTGGGCAAAAGTCTAAACTCCTTAAACAGGGCTATATAGGGGAGTATTACAGGGGCTATTAGGGGATACTAGGGGTTTAGACTATAGCTCAACTGGTTTAGTGTTCAGGCTTTGCGGTTTAGCGTTGCGGGTTCAAGGTTTAGGGTTCAGACTTCATGGTTTACGGTTTAGGGTCGCGGGCTTATTGTCAGCTCAAGGGTCTGTGGCGCAGGGGTTATGATTTAGGGCTAGGGTTTGCGGTTGCCATACATGAACTTTCGGGGGCCCAATATAGACCTGGGTATACTAAAGTCCTGTTTGCAAGGACCTTGGGGTTAGACACCAGCTTTGTGGTTTTTTGCATGCTCTAGATATTTACATGTGCCATCCACATAAGGATGCTTGGCATTTGTTCATTCCCATTAATGCCGAAGGGTTTGCCTTTAAAGTTTGGGGGCCCTCCCTCATATCCTTGATCACTCCTTGAATTTCCAAAGCCCTAAATCCTAGCCATTAGAGGCCTTCAGTCCACAGCCGTACACCCCCCCCAGGCCCATCAACACCCTGAGCCTGCAGCCTTATACCAGCTGGGTCGCCCCCTAGGATGTTTAGGCATTTTCCCTCACTGGTTAGGAGGATCCCCACCCTGTCATGGCGGTAAGATAGGAATGTAAGAGGGCCCACTACTATAGTCTTTATTATCCCGTATAGCTGCTATGACAGGGGGGGGGGTCCATCTAACTTGTTATTCTTGGCTTCATAAGGATGCTAGATACAAATAACTGACATTTGTCAAAGGGCTCCAAAGGCCAAGCAAGCCAGTGGATTTTGCGCAATGCGCTCTGGTATCGTTTTGGGTAAGTCTGAACTCTGTGGAAATCCCAGTCAGCCTCTCCATTACCTTTCTTGTTTGCTTGTACATTGGGGCATTCCAAAGCAAAGCCCTAAACCCTAAA
>CAJNIZ010007297.1:0-16341 GCA_905231905.1 Symbiodinium pilosum
TATAGGGTTTAGGTTTCAGGGTCTAGGTTTCCTAGGTGAACCTGATATCTGGACAAGGAGAGAGAAAGAGAAATATGTTGGTAGTTCCCCAAATGAGGATCCCATTTTGGTAGCCCTGAAATATTAGGCGCCGTAATATAATCTATACCCCATAGGGGCCCATAGTTTTGAGACTAAACCACATGTGTATAGATTTATACACATTGTGTGGAAGGTCATGACCCCCCTAAACCCTAAACCCTAAACCCCTAAACCCTAAGTGGAAAGTCATGACCCTAAGTTGTCGACTCCCTTTGCCTCGTTTGCATGAGTGGAGAGGAGGCTATAAATGTCAAAAAGACATAACAGGGACTTCTACCAGCGCATTGGGCACTGGCATTTCATACAACATCAGACGTTCATGAAGCTATAATAAAATGGACTCTAAGCTGTAAATCTGATGCCCTGGAAATTTCCATGTAGCTATACAGTATATGCTTGGGCCCAAAACTACGTAGCTATATTGTAAATGCGAATCCTGTGGAGCAAAGATCTGCACTGTATACCCGAAACCCCGAACCCTACATACCCAGATAAAATCTGCGTACATTCAAATATACATAGCTATGTACCTACATGGATCCGTCTGGAACTGAGGTGCGCAACTCACTGCGAGAGGTGCTATCCGCGCGCCAACACGGTTTAGGCTTTTGATTTTTTGGTCTACCTAAACCCCAAAAGCATGCAAAATAATGGCTCTAAACCAATAATAGCAGTCATAAAGGTAATTATTTTACATACTTTTGGGGTCCAGGAAGGGGTTGAGGATTAGAGCATTTTTGAGGTTTAGGGTTCAGATGTTGAGGGTTCTAGGGTTTGGGGTTTAGGTTCTAGGATTCAGGGCTGCGGGGTCTGGGAGTTAGGGTTTCTGGGTTTCGGCCAAGAAAGTCTGACTGGTGTGCAGGAGGCAGAGGAAAAATGGATTCTAAAGGGTTATAGTCCCTAAGTAGATGGAATATGGGGTTTCTGGGGATCTTATTATAATCTACCCAAAGCCATATTCTATCTGCTTAAGGGGGACTATACTAGGGGGGCACTTGGTTCCCCTTTACCTCTGTAATTCCCAGGACTCAAGGGACTCGGGGTGGTGTAGGGTTTAATACACCGACAGTATGTACAGATATATCAGAAGAGTGAAGAATTGGACAGCAATTTGAAAATGCAATGGAAACAGGGCTAAAGTTATAAGAACCATCATGGTCCCCATCTTGAGACTGTGGCCTTTGGCATTTGCTGCGTAGCATCTGTGAGAACAGGGGGACCAGGGTTTAGGGGGTGGGTTTAGGGTTTAGGGTACACATTCCAGGAATACAAGCAGGAAAGCCCCATGCTGTAGTCATTCTACTCCCAGATGGATGTTTCTCAAAATGTCCCGGCACGATCCCTACAAAACATTCCGAAGGAACCTCCCAAGAATCCGTAGTTGTTTTAAGGAAGTAGTTCTTTGTGTTTCTGGGGGGGGGGGGGGTTTGGGGCGGTGTCCATGCCTTTGATTCTTTAGGGGGTCTGGGTAACAGGGAACACCGTAGGGTACCCCTACACATCTTGAGAGCTAATCACTTGGAGGTTCATTCGACATGGTAACTACTTATAATAAGTGTGGCTATAACCTTACTTCTAATTGGGGTGAGCTGCGCAACGATCGACGTCAAAATCCCTGCCCTCGGGTAACCCTGTAAGTCCGTTTAGATACTAAGGCCAGCTATAGCAGTCACTAATTCCCATGAACCTCAAACTGGACAACCATTGGGGCTTATGGTACGAAGGTACAGAAAAGCCAATACGACCTTTGTACTTGGAACTAACAACCCGATTGTTTGCGCGTACCTGGGCTTTGCATATGATCTATAGTCTAAACTCCTAGTATCCCCCTTAATAACCCCTATAGTACTCCCTTATATAATCCCCTAGATATCCCCCCTTGAAGGAGTTTAGACTATTGCTCATATGATCTAAGGTCGTAACCAAGGGTCCCGAGCATGTCCCTAGCTTGTAGTATTCTACAGGGGAGAAAATACGTATACAGGGACCTCAGGATTATAGTTCCAACCGTAGATAGGGAGAATTAGCCACGAAACGTCGCCACGTTGTCCACCCTAAACCGTAAACCCTAAACCCTAAGCCCTAAACCGCTCAGCCTGGCATCCTAGCAAGCCCTCATTGGCCGACACCTCAAGTACAGTAGGGGCCTACGGGCTAGCATTTCATGCCCTGTAGCATGTAGATCCTTGTCAAAAATTAAAACTTCACAAGTCAGACACGGGCTGCTAGACACCCCAAAACCCTAAACCCTAAACCTTAAATCCTAACCCCAAACCCTAAGACAGGCGTCTGAAAGGCCTTCTTTCGCCACGGTGGATGGGGGGAAGCTTGCCCCAGAGAACATTCCCAAGCTGGCATAAGTGCCATCATTTTGTTTATATAGGGCGGTGCAAGAGGTTCTCCATACCCGGCAGGACTCAAAGGATTAGCTAGTAGTCTTCTGTCTTTGATATGCCTTAATCTCGAGTCTCCCTAGGAACTGTTTCGAATTTTCACTCTAGTAAAACCCTAAGGAATTGTTTAAACTATTTTCCATTATAGATCTAAGGAGACTGCAGTAAGTAGAATGGCTGCACGACCATGGTAACGGCTTGCCCAGTCGCGCTTAGAAAGCCATGCTTGGGACCAGGTGGGTCTTGGCCTTAATTGCCTCCACACGGTTGAGGGTTTGGGGTTGGCTATCGGGTTTGGGGTCTAGGGCTTAGGATTTGGGGTTTGGAATTTAGGGTTTATGCTTTGCGTTTTAGGGTTTGCAGTTTAGGGTCTAGGGTTTGGGGTATAGGGTCTAGGGTTTGGGGTTTAAGGATTAGGGTTTAGGGTCTAGGGTTGGGGTCCTAGGGTTTGAGGATTAGGGTTTAGGGTCTAGGGTTGGGGTCCTAGGGTTTGGGCATTGGACATTTGGCAAGTGATGTTGAGGTTCATGTGGAGAACCGTCCCCAAATGGCCTTCTTGCAGACTTCCATAGTTCCTGCTGAGCCAGCACTGACGCAATCGACATTTCTCAAACATGTAGAGTTTACGTTTACAAGGTTTCTAGTGATATGCTGGATTGCAGCATAGCCGGCCTGATAGTTGTGCCTATGATATGGTTTCTGGGGTTAGAAGTATATTTTCCAATTTCTGTTGGCCCTCCACGTAGGCATATATGACGTATGTTGCTCTCAAGAGATTACAACGGGTCCCTCCGCTGCAATGTGTTTGAAAAAAATTCAGGGGCTCCGAACAACCCTGGGTTCCGAACCCCGTGGGTCCAAATGATTCCAAATGATTCGTTTATCCTGTGTTCCCAGCAGTTTACATAAAGATCATATTTCAGGATCCCAAAAGTATGTGATTTTTGTATTCTGAACTTTTAGGGGAAAGCTTGCGGTCCTTGGTTTGTCTGCTGCCTCTCGGTACCGCTGTCCGGGCATTCCAGAGCACAGGCAAACACATGGAGATGATCCGCTCCCCCTGATGTTAATTTAGGGTTTAGGGTTTAGGGTTTCCATCCCGAACATTAGTGAAGCCTTACCAGTATATAAGAGAATGCCACATTGGGAACTTTTAGTATGAAGGGGAAGGGCTTTACGAAACATCTCGCATGGCTCCAAGTACCTTAGGGTTACCAAGGGACCATGAAAATTGGAGATAGGGTCCCTTTGATAGAGCTAACATAATGTAAGGCACACATGTCCATTGATTATACGGGAAATTTTGATTGCAGCTCCTACAATAGCCACCTTAAAACCAACCCCCACGAGTCAGGCGTCGCCTGGACAAAGTTCATGCTCGGATTCCACTCCGGAAGACACTCATCGTCGCTGCAGAGTTTAGCGTTGGGTTTAGGGTAGCTCACGCCACTCAGTTCTTGCCCTGAAACTCTTCGTGGACTGCAACGAGGGCGCACAGCGTCAGAGATATCCATGGTCCCACAGCAGGTACACTATGCCACCCTGCTGGAGGGTAGGGATGTGCCCCATAAAAAAACTTATGCATTGGTTTTTTTTTCCGGTCCTAAGCATGTGCGGAAGGGAGGTCGAAAGCGTTGCACATGAGGACAGAAGATCAGGTTTTGGGTTTGGGGTTTGACTATGGGACTGGTTAGTATCTTGCATGCTTGGGTACACTCTGCAGGAAGTCTCCCTCATACTAAGATTAAACAACTTCATTCCACTCTCCCAACAAATCTTCAGCGTAAATGGAGTTTATTCATTGGACCTTTTGGGGTCATATTAAACATGTGGGACTGGGTGCAAGGGGATGCGTTTTAGCATCAGAGTTATTACTCTGGTTGTAAATAAATATAGTTAACGAAGTCCCATGAATCTGCAAGTGCTCGGACCTGAACAGAAAACAAAATAGCAAGTACTAATTCGGTTTTAGGATTCAGGGTCTAGGGTTTAGGGGGTATATAGGGACTTCTATGAGGAGCCATTCCTTCCTTCCTTGCTAGCCACAGGTAATTGCTGCAGAAGCTTGATGCTTTGGAATATTATTTTCCTCGATTCCTTCCGTTCTTATATGTAGGATACCTCAAATAGACCTTGTTATTGATATTGTAATGATTTGGGCCGGTACAGTGAATTTCCACTAAATTTTCATAGGAAGCCCTCAAAGCTCAGTCTGCGTTTCATGCTGTATTCTCTCTTCCAGTTGGTTCTACATTATTCGTTATCTAGGTTAGGCCTCAACCCTATAACACAAGAAGCCCGTTAAAACCTGAATCCCTAAATCCTTACCTTTAGGTCCTACACCAAAAACTTCTAAAAACTAGACCTTTCACCGTAAAACCCAAACCCTGAAACAAAGCAACCCTAAACCCTGAAACCCTAAATCCTAAACCTTAAACCCTGATGTTCAGAAACCTCGCCGCCGTCCAGGTCCAAACCCACAGTGTGCGGCCGCAGCCGAAGAGGTCGCAGCGTAATCACCTCTCCCTAAGAAACAGGATTGAAGCATTGAGGTTCAAGGGTTTAGGGCTCAAGGGTTAGAACTTAGTGTGTAAGGGTTTGGGGTTTGGAGCTTCGAGTTTCAGAGTTGAGGGTTTGGGTAGTAATTCAGTACCACCTTGCCTAAGAGCGCAGGGGATTTTAAATATGGTGATAACCCCACCCTAAACCCTAAAAACTTAACCCTCCTAGTTTCCAGGCGCGCCTCCGAGGCTCCCTCTCAATTAGCGGCACTTAGCATATGGGCTATAGTCTTAACTCCTTAAAGGGGGGGTTATATAGGGGATGATCTAAGGGAGCATTATAGGGGGTATACAGGGGCATACTAGGAGTTTAGACTACGGCCAACATGGCTGAGATAGTTCCCCTTAAGTAGATAGCAGATACAACTTTCCCTAACCAGAAGAAGATCCCAGATATCCCATGTTCTATCTACTTCAGGGTAATTATAAACCTTCCAGAAACCTTGAGGGGGGGTGTAGCGGCAAGTAGAAGGGGAACCCATGATGGAAGTGAGCGCGCACACAATTGTACTCTGCTTGGATGTTCTTTGCACTTCATGATAAGTGCATATCAGAGTCCTATTAGGGTCTTGGGCTTCGGGTTTAGGATTTATAGGGTTTAAGGTTTTGGGTTCGGGTTGGTTGGTTGGTCTGTCAGTCGGTCGGTTGGTTGGTTGGTTTGAGTGTTTATGGTTCAGAGTTTGGGGTTCAGGTTCCTGGAACGATTTACAGCTGGAATTTTAGCCTTTCTGTAGTTGGCCTTGCACAGGGTGTGCCAATCAGATGTATACGGAGTTAGTATCTAAATGTAAGGAGGGTTTTCCCTCGTTGACCTCCCAGTACTCATTTTTTGGTATTCTAGCTCCACAAAGCAGTTCGAGATGCTCATTGAAAGCCGAACCCCTCAAACCTCTCAACCCTTGGCCCTGCGATGTGAACCTTCAGCAATATTGTGCAAACTTGTGGGTTCTCCCGAACACCCCTAAACCCTTAACCCCAAAGCCTGAACCCCACCTATACTACGCTCCAAGGTTTCCCCCTTTATTGGCCCTAAGGACCTGGACCCCTTTGTGCTGTTCTAGGGTTTGGGATTTAGGGTTTAGGGTTTAAGGTCTGGGATTTAGCAAAGTCGCCTGAATTTGTCTTGCGGTTTCTTTTGTTTCAAATTGTAGCCTGAATCGGTCTTAGGCATGAAGTCTAGGGTTAAAAAAATAGCCGTACTTGTACAGAGTCTTGATAAGCTTCAGCCTCAATGCACTAAACGTGGAAGTTTCTGAACATGGCTTTCAAGTTCCGGTATCCTAACTTCTAAGAACCAGCTGAGATGATGATTTCTGATAAGGTTCAAGCGAAGTTAGACTCAGGGTATTTGCGGGTATGTTAAGGCTCAATCATGGGCTTATTCTGGGCACTTACTGTATGGGGGCTGATCCTCAAAGGATAAATCGGGTTTGCCCACAAGTATACTAGATTTCTTTTGGGTGTGGGTTGTTTACTCAAGGCTTCTGCTGTAGATCCCCCACTTGGGACCACTCATACCATGTCCATGCTGAGCCTTTCATATTTTACGGGTTCGTGGGACACAGTAAGTACTTATAACTAGCCTTTGAACCGTACTTCGCAGGCCCTTAACTCATGAAGTGAGCTTACGTAGGTTGCCAATATGGCGGGTAGGGTTATGCCCGCGTCACAAATACTTCCTACGTCTGACGAACTTTCTAGCAGACCTTGAAGACTAAACCCTAAACCCTTAACCACACGGTTTAGGGGTTAAGGGTTTAGGATTTAGGGTTTATGAAGACTCCCTTTATAACCTATGTAGTCTTCAGATTAACCTTCGTATTCCGCCAGAAGCTGCACAGTTTAGGGTTAGACGTTCAGGGGTTAAGGCTTAGGGCCTAAACCCTGAATATGGAAACCAAAATCCGCACCCATCTTCAGTAGCTTCAGAGGTTTCGCTGGTTAGCTTTAGGGTTTTGTGGTGCAGTCTTGCTGTTCCACATATAAAAGGCTGGTTTATCAAAAGACATCATTATATGCACGCCGTCCGTTTGGGAGACCAACATACACATACTGCATCCAGACTTGTTTTTTCTATTGGTAGGAAAGTCTCAACCTAATGGTGCTCCAACTGCTCATGGAGCGCGTCTTGCATCATGAGGGCGTGGGGTTTGGGGTTTTGAGTTACCCTAAACCCTAAACCCGAAACTTGGGTTTTGAGTTTAGGTGGGGCCCCTCAACTACTGTCATTAGCTTGGAATTATCTCAGTTCCGGAGGTGCAACATTTCCTCCATCCACCGAATTTCTTACATTACGTTTAGGGTTTAGGGTTTTAAGGGTTTAGGGTTTAGGGAGTGGATACTAACAATCCTGCATGACCCTAAGTACCTTATATCTGGGGAATTATGATACTATAGTATACTAAGGTCATGCAGGATTTCTAGTATCAACAGTGTGGATTGCAGAATTGCTTCATCGTGCACCTACTCCATTCTTATACTTCGCTTTCTGTGCGTAATCACTCTCCTCGAGTCTCCTTTCACTCAGCCGCTAACGACACTCCGACGCTCCTAGAGCCCTAAACCCGAAGCCCTCAGCCTTAAACCCTAAACCCTCAACCCTAAACCCTAAGGCCTAAGCGCTAAAACCTATCTATGTTGATATTAAGTGAGGTGACCTTATCCCAGATGTTGGCTTCCGCAACCTGCGCCTGTCTTCTAGCTTCCAACCCTTCCATCCTAATTGGGCTTGCGGTTTAAGGTTAAAGGTATAGGGTAAAGGGTGTAGGGTTCAGGGTGCTTAGGGTTTCGGCTGATTGGGGTTTAGGACTTTGAAGGGCACCAAAGGGTCCATGTACACCACCATTAGATACTTGGGTGGTGGCTAAGAATATTTTCAATACAGGTGTTGGGAAGTATATGATTAGTGGGTACGGACCCATGGGGCGCCTTTTCAACGTATACAAGCGGACAACTTCAAGACAAGCTCCGTATCAACTACATTGACTATAGTCCCCCTTAAGTAGATAGAATATGGGGTATATGGGGATCTTATTACAATATACTGAAAGCCATATTCTATCTACTTAAGGGGGACTATACATGTTCAGGGAACCCTCGCATGAAAGACGCATGCCCGCAGAGGAAAGCTTTTCGCCTCAGAGCTTAGATAGGGAAAGCCCAAGTGAGGTTTTCGGTTTCATGGTTTAAGGCCCGAGCGCTGCAGAGACCACAACATCCTACACCCACCTACACCCCTAACCATTCAACCCCCAACCCTACACCCTAAACCCTCAAACTCTCACAACTCTCAACCCGCGAATGCACGAACCTTACGCACCAGTCCCCGATCCTGGATCAAAGAACCGGAATTATGCTATGGGTCCAGGTACTCAATACCTATACAGGGTTTTTTCTAGTCGCATTACAACACGGGTCGCTATAGCGGGGTTCCATCATAGCACGAGTCCCACCATGATCTTCTTCATTTTCGGGGGTTTAGGGTTTGGGGTTTGATGTAGGCCAAGTCCCCTATACTTGCCTTAGCCCCTGCACTATAAGTGCAGTTACCCAAATCACACATCTTTTCTTGGGTACTTGTACCCTTTGGGTTGGGATTTGAAGTCATGAAGGTTGAGGTAAGACCTGTTGCAGAAACGTGACGAAACTGCTGAACACATCTGACTGTCTGGTACAAAAACTTCATTCAGAGCTTAGTATTTGGAATTTGAGCGCACCCCAGTATTTGCGGTCTTATACTCTGAGGAGTGCACTTCAGCTGCACGGTTTAAAGTGTGGGTTCAACTCCGAAAGTCGCAAAACCCCGAACTCAAATCCCCAAACCCTTGAATCTTGGTCATCGTTGGATATACCTTGTAATTTTCCTTATACTAAACCCCAACAAGGAATTTATAACTCATTACAATCCTTAGCCCTATGGGTCCAAGTATTCAGCAATCATATCGTGCCCAAAAACGTGTACTACAATTACTAGTTACTGGCGCGAGATTCTCCAGTACCCATTGATTGGGCACGCAGAGCCCTACGGAATTAACATCCCAGTAAGAATCCTGCAGCTCTACGCCCATAACCAGAGACCTGAACCCTAAACCCTGAACTCTATAGACCCTGATCCCTAAGCCCTGAATTCAGATGGGGTCCTTAAAACCTGCTCTTCAAACCATGAACCCCACCCTAGACCCTAAAACCTTAAATCCTCAACCCAAACCACGCCAACCGAACCCAAAACCTGATATCGTAACTCCTAGACCCTAAACATCCCGACCCTAAACCCGAAACCCCTTAAATCCTAACCCGTGACCATGGTGTGCGTTCGGGCACGTCCTTCGGTCCTGCAAGACAAAACCTCGCCTCCGAAAGCAAGGCTGTCATAGGGTCTGCACAATACTTGGAGGTCCATGGGACTTAGTAACTACTTATACCTGGGATTATAACCCTCCTTGTAATTGGGGTAACCCCTATAAGGCTATTTAGGGGGATAATAAGTAGGGTTATAAGCCCAGTTATAAGTAGTTACTAAGTCCCATGAGCCTCCAAGTAGGAGTCCCCAAGCCGAGGTGAGCCATAAACTCCTTAAGTGGGGATATATAGGGCAGTATCATAGGTTCTTAAGGGGGAAGCTAGGAGTTGAGGGCTTATATGGGCTGATGGGTTTAGGGTTTAGAGGGTTTAGGGTTGAGGGTTTTAAGGTTTTTAGTGCTTGAGGGTTTTTAGGGTTTATACCGTTTGTTGGGTGTGGGTTTTGGGGGGTTTGGGATCCAGGGTTCGGAGTTCTGGATGCCCCTAGTACCCCTTATGTAGCCCGCGTGAACCCGAGGTATTTAGGGTTTAGGGGTTTAGGTCTTGGGGTTTAGGGATAAAGTGTCAAGGTTCAGGGTTGAAAAACCAAGTGGAATTGTGCACACATTTGAGGAGGCTTTTAGTGCATTGGTTAGGGATTTCCCTACCACCTCCCCTAAACTGCCCCTGCAAGGTTCCCCCTTAATTCGGATAGCTGGGTCTAAGTCAGGAAGAGCTTGGGGGCGTAGTATAGGGGGGGTGGGGGGGATAGTCTATACAAAAGGAAGTCTCCAAACCTAAGCCTTCTGTGGGGCTATTCGGGTCAATATGAGAGCCGGCTAAGAGGGCCCGTTGGGGTTTGGGGTTTAGAGTTTAGGGCGGCTATTGCGGCCATTGGGTCTTTTGGCGATGTGGGAGACGCTGTTGGCGGGGCCTTTCAACCCCTTGAACTAATGAGTAGTATCTTCAAAGGATACTATAGCCCTCAATATAGACTAACCCTGGGGCTCTAAGTCTATAACTAATATCTACATTGGGCCCCAAACCCTAAATAGTACCTACATGGAGCCTTAGGGGACTCTATCCTTTTTTCGTAGCATTCTACCATGAGATCATAATCTTGCTGGGCTCAGCCGTTAGAGGCGCGTCTCAGGGTGCAACTTACTTGGACGTTCCTGTGGCTTCTAGGGCCCTTCACCTTGTGGGCTAAGGGCTTAGGGCTCATGCTGTTGAGGGAAGAGTGCTGTACGAACTTCAGTGTGGCATCTATCAATGACGACAGCTCATGGGCTTTAGGTACTTCCAGATTGCCTTCTTGCGTTTAAGGCTTTAGGGATTTTGGTCCTGAACCCTAAATCCTACACCCGGTTAAGGGTGTAGGGTTTAGGTTAACCCTAAACCCTGAACCCTAAGCCCTTAAAAGCCCAAACCCTTGACCTTAACATAGTGTTTACAGTTGAGGATACGCTGCGCCCCCTAAGGTTGCAGTCTCAACTGGTAGCCACATGGAATTCCATAGACCAACATGGGTCCTGCATTGCCCATGGATTTTCCACACCCAGGGGTGCAACTCGAAAGGTACAAGGGTTTAGCGCTGACGGGTTAGGGCTACAAACCCTGCAGCCGTCAACCTAACCCCGGAACCCTAGATCCTAAACTCCTAAACCCTAGACCTCCAACTCTTTCTTTGGAACGCCCTATTGGCCCTAGTGTTGGGTAAGGGTTAAGCTCTGGGCCAAGATGTGCGACTTCAGGGACACCCACAACGGAGGGGTTGAGAGTTTAACCCTAAACCCTGAACCCCAAAGAGACACATCTTCAAGAGTTGATGCCTGAGATGCGGTTTAGGGTTCAGGGAGCAGAGACACTGCTCGGACACGCCATTGACAGTATCTGCCTCATGACGCACAAACATGTGGGTATTTCTTAAAGAGATTCTCCCTAGATTCCATGTATAAGGATCCCTATCATCCCGCAGAAGGATCCCTAGATTGCGGCAGATGATAATCCCGATTTCAGGATCCCTACAATCCCCTAAAGCCAAAACCTCAACCCTAATCCCTAGAGTCCCTTTTCGTCAGCCTCTGGCCTGGACATTGGGCCCACAGGTGAAATCTTGCACAACTTAAGGTCCCCTAACCACAAACTCCCCTGTAGGCTGTGTATAGAGATCGAGGGGTTACAATAGTACACCCCCCAAAGCCAACCCCCCGCCCCCCCAGATTCAGAGTCCTTTTAGTATGTAGTACTGGAGGTATATCCCTGCCCCTGCTTCTAAGTGCATAGGAGGGTTCTAGGTAGGGTTATACGCTTATTTGAAATGGTTACTAAGTCCCATGCACCTTCAAGAAGTAAGCCTCAGGTACTGAATCACAACTCCTAAAATCCTACCCTAACCCATAGAAACACACCAAAAATTCCCCACAAACCTCGGTAGGGCAAAACCAAATTTTATAACACCTAGGTGAGACGTTACCACAACTGTAGCACCTTGTAACTTCCTGGTTCCTTTGTTTCATATTTACGGAGCATAAAATTAACTTGTAGTGGGGGAGTAAGGAGCAAACAAGACACCCTACAGTCTCTTACCCTAAACCCTAAACCCTAGACCCTAAACCCTAAACCCTAAACAGTCTCTTGTGGAGGCTAGAGAGCACTAGTGCTTCGTAATATGCTTACCTGACTCTAAGGGATCCTATGAACCCAAACCCCTACACCTTAAAGAAGGACTCTCACGATCCCCGTATGACGTCTGTTTTTCTTGGGGCCCGTAGGAGCCGCACGTTTATCCTGGGCTCTCCTACTACCCGTCTTTGTACTACCCCCCCCTAGGTTGCCTCCCGACTTTGTTGTACCAAAGCATAATTAGGCTTAGTGAAGGTTAGTTGAGGGGTAGTAAGGGGAACCCATGAAGTTGGGGAAACTCTTACATGTCCCCTTCGAAAGAAGCTTAGAATAAAGGAGGCCCTGGACCTTAAACCCTGAACCCAAAACACTGGTAAACCCTAAACCCTAACACCCCAAACCCTAAATCCTAACCCCTAAACCCTAAACTCCTATACCCCCAAACCCTAAAACCCTAAACCTTCATCAATCTGAACCATGGAGGCGCTTCTCAGATCTTCCTATGGCCTCGGCTCCTGCGAAGCAAGAGAAGCGTTCGCCACAGAAGCTAAGGCCCAAAGGGTTTAGAGTTAAAGAACCCTGAACCCCTAAATCTCTAAACCCTAAACCCATGGGGTTTATGGGGTTTAGGGGGTTGAGGGCTTAGGGGCTTAGGGTTTAGGGGTCTTGGGTTTAGGGTTTAGGGTTTATAGGGCTTGGTCCTATAACCCCAAACCCTGAACACGGTGGAGGGGCCAAGCCGAGCCAGAGAAGCTAAGCGAAGCGCACTGTAGAGGCCTTACCTTTCAAGCTGTTATGTCTGGGTTTAGGGTGGGGTTACATAGGGTAGCATAGAGGTTCATGAGGATACATGAGGAAATATGAGGATATGTTGGCGCAGAATTGCAAGCAAAGAAAGGCGAACATGAAATGGAAGCTGTGAGTATCGAGGGGTGTATAGGGACAGTACTTGATATGGGACAAAATAATTAGAACGTATTCATGAGGGATTATAAGAGGACAGTATCGGAAGTTATGTAGACTGCACACATTACACACAGCATGCTTTTTTTCAAGAGTGGCAAGCGGATTCATTGCACACAGCCGGATGGTAACAACGCGGACGCTGTGAAGCAAAAGCGTTTACTCAAAGGCTTAGGGAGACTTAATGGGCAGTTTTGGGTATGCATATAACCCCCCCTAACCCTAAACCCTGAACCCTAAACCCCTAAACCCTAAACCTCTAAACCCTAAACCCTAATAATAGAAGAACCAGCCCATGCATAAGATCAATAATGTCAATTGTCAGCCTACCTCGTAAGTATTCTGGCCCTCCAAGTACTTTGGCACGGGCTCCTTAATCCTATATACCCCTACTATCGTCATGTATCTTAAGTTCCGTAACAATAATCCCAGAAAATCTCAACCCGCAAGAAACCTAAACCGTAAACCCTGAACCCTGAACACTTCCTTCCCGGAGGAGACGTTTCTTTTCGGGTGTTCCCATGAAGGCCGTCTCCAGCCCGCGACAGAGAGATGCAACTTGAAGCACTTGAGTGATTAAGATTTAGGGTTTAAAGGTTTAAGGTTTAGGGTTCGAGTGGTGGGTTTACCTGAACCTAAAAAGTATGTAAAATCATGGCCTTTGGGCTAGAATTAGCTGATTTGGGCTTTTTTTTCTACTGTTGGGATTCAGGTAGCCTAGTTGGGGGTTATAGTCCCCCTTAAGTAGATAGAATATGGTTTTGGGTGCATTTCAGTAAGATCCCCATATACGCAATATTCTATCTACTTAAGGGGGAATATGTGTACATGCTAAATCCTAAGCCCTAAACCCGTTAGCTGCTTCAGGCTTTGGGGAGTCTACGGTAGATCTGGGTGAGGACGCTACCTATGAAGACCTTCTGCAGAAGCCTGAAGAATTAGCAAGATTATGGTTCTAGATTACATATATGATTATAGCAGGTACTTGAAAGAGCCCTCAAACGATATTGGTACTTATTCAAACTCCTTCAGTCGGTTTCCACAAGAGGCGGGAACCCTGGTATGCCCTAGTCTAGCCCTTATTCTATGTACCCCCTGCCCAACGAAAATCCCCAATTAACCTTAAACCTCGAACCCCACTTGAAGCAGTTGAGTGGTTAGAGTTTGGGGCTTGAGGCCTAAACCCCAAACCCTAAACCCCAAACCCTAAAAAAACCGTAAACACCAAACCTTTAAGCTTCTGTACATCTTGGAGCCCATAAAGCGAACCCCCTAGAGTTTGTCATGGGATTACCATGGGGCCCCTAATAGGCGCATGCCACAATTAAGTAATAGAGGTTACCTTAATACCCCATAGTCATGGGACTACAAAAGGCCACCACGACATGTGCTTCTCAATCTAGCAAGGTGAATGAGCCCTGGTAGGCCATAATTCGTGGGGGCCCATATACTGAGGAGGCCATAGTAGCCCCATGAGCGAAGGATCTTTCAGGTCTGGATGGATTCGGGATCGCATGGGACTGTCAATGAGATTGAGCACGTTCATTAAGTCTGTAGTTGCTACCTGCCACTTGCTATACTGAAAACAGTGCTTTCTCTTAGAGAGCCGCCAGACTTATTTCCAGAAGGGCAAAGCACTTACCCAGATCTCAAATGTCCAAGCAGCTCCGTTGACTGCAAGACTTAGAAGCAAGTTCGCAAAATTCTGCTTTGACGCCATAAACCAGAAAATCTTAAACGCTAAACCCTTATACTGCTCGATCCCCAAACAGAACGTTTAAGCTCACGCACCCTACCTTTCAAAGGACACTTGAGTAGATTTTATTTGGGGATACTATGGTACCCAATATAGAGTAAGATCATATCCTCCTTTTGGGGTATAGAACTTGTTATACGGAATATTATCTTACTAGGTTCAACCCTAAACTCTAAACCCTGAACCCTAAACCTTAAACCTAAGGAATATTATCTTACTAGGCTCAACCACCAAAAAACCCCTACTTACTAGGCTTTTAAAGGCCTCTTCTAGGGATCCAGGTTTAGGGCTTAGGGTTTAGGGTTTTGGGCTTAGGGTTTAGGGCTTAGGGTTTAGGGTTCAGGATTTAGGCGTTAGTTTTTGCAGAAAGTGTGGAACCGTCAACCCGAAACCATCATCCTTTGCCCTCCGAACTCGACTTCCAAGCAGATTCTAAGGACTTTAGGAGGGACCCCTAATAGGGACCCTTGTAGCTTATGGGGGTTGAGATGGGGAGTACCTAGGGATATTAGGGGTTATATAATGACTCTATAAGGGTTATATATGGTAATGGGATTAAGGGTCCCTATTAATTAGGGGTCCCTCCTAAAGTCCCTAGACAGATTATCTTACCCTAAGGGTCCACGTACCCAATAATTTGGTACTTACGGCTTTGGGTAATAGGACTTATAGTACGGCTTTTGGGCAAGTCTATGATTATTAGGTACTTGGACCCTTAGGGTAAGAAAGTTTCAGGTGAGTAGTTTTGCCCCATATAAGCTTGACTTAGCCCTTACATATTCCCAGCGCCGCCATGTAACCCTTACGTAAAGCTTATGTACGGGTACCCACCTGGTAACTACCCGCTTGAAAACTGTAAGCCCTAAACCTTAAATCCCTAACCCTAAAACCTTAGATCCTCGACTCCCCTAGCTCCCTGAAACGCAGCAATCTGAGGCAAAGCCTGCACACACTCTGGGAGAGGTCTTAGTAGCTTGGCAAGCCTCTGGCTAAACCCTAAACCTAAGTCCTAAGCGGCTTTTGGGTTCAGGGTGTCAGAATAGTAGGATTTAGCCCTAAACTCTAAACCCCAAGCCCTGAACCTTAAACCCGAAAGCCTACGCCTGCGAAGGCCTACAATTGCGTAAGTGCAGTGTGTTGAATCATATCATGGGAAACGGATCCTTTAGGGTTCAGGCTTGAGGCTGGATTGTCAATTTTAGCCCTATTAAGGGGCCTTTTATACTGGACATAGGGGTCCCTCTTTTAGATTAATGTTCCTAATTAATATGCCGTAGTAGGAAACCAGGTCCATTAATCATCTGGGCAATATTGGCTATAGCTCGCTATGTTAGTTAGCCAAAAACAATATCGGTGACATTTTCTCCTTATGCAGCTATAAAATCCTTCAATCGTTTCCCCAAAGGACTCTCGGATTGCCCCAAGCCATAGATATCCTTCATTATTGGGGGGGGAAATCATAATTCCTGAAACCTGAACCCTCTAAAACCCCTAAACCCTCTAAACCCCCTAAACCCCCTAAACCTTAAACCCTAAACCCCAACATCACACACTAAGGGCCCATGGCTTTAGCCTAAGGCTTTAGCTAGACGGAAAATGAGTAGTATGTTATTTGGGGATACCATGGTACCCATTATAGAGTAAGATTATGTCCTCCTTTGGGGGTATAGTATTTTATATAGGG
>CAJNIZ010007298.1:0-16340 GCA_905231905.1 Symbiodinium pilosum
CCACCCAGTACCAGTCTATGATAGAGATCCTGTTAAGGGCTCTATGTAGCTTTATTATGAATATTATGCAGATGTAAATGAGTGGGGACAGTACCCAACGGAAACCTAACATACTCAGCACCAAGGTCACCCTCTGCACCAGTCAGTTTTCATCACCGGAATGATCTTTCTCATCAAGTCAATCTTGCTACCACCGTCATCCATTAGGTTTACCACCATCCAGTAATACGAGTTATAAGGGATAACGGTGATGAACAGGCCCCCTCTGTATCAATGTTAGATACAGGGCGGGGGGGGGGGGGGGGGNNGCTACCTAAGTCATCCACATCATGATTATCAGCATCATCGTCATGCTGACCATCATCATCACCATCGTTTTCGTCATTTTCGTCATTGAACATCATCAGCAGTAGGACAGCATCCAGACCCTGAATGACCAGAGCGAGATAAAAATGCAAACCTACATAGTTTGATGCTCGTGTCACATAGGCAGGAAGTAGGCCCCCGATCAATGAGCTCCTGTCAAACCATGGGGATTATACTACAGATCCAACCATTTGCTTGAAGACACGGGTTTCGTCAGCACAGGTCGTCAGTACCAGTTGCTAAAAAAAAGTGGGGCAATGCGCCGTCAGAAGACACGGCTACTTCCGCAACCACGGTAAGCGGAAACAAATGTAAGAACCCCGATTATTTCAAAATCATTCAACGGCGTATTCCTCGTTTTATGGCCCTCATTGGCTCCCTGCGCCCTTCTCCAAAAAAAAACATTTGAGGTCAGCTCCTGTGTGCCAATCAAAGCAAAGGGACGCGAGAGGGCCTTATGGATGACGCGCGCTTCCTGCAACAGGAGCAGACAGTTTAGATAGTTCAAGGGTCAGATAGGTAAGAGGGCTGCGAACTTCAGGGAAAACCAGGGCCCCTTTCTGGGGGCAAATGAGATTCTCACGGGTGCAGAGGACTGGCATCGAAATGACCAAAGTGGTCATAAGCAATTGCTTCGAGCCTGCAAAATGAACGCCGTCGCACGGGATTCTCCAGGATGTGCAATATTTTGGACAACAGACTAGTCGACGTCTACTGTTAGACATTGATAAGCCTGAAGCAGGCCAAAAGGAGGTTTCAAGCAAAACGCAAAAGGAGGTTACTACACTGCTTGTCGGCCCCATGCTTCAAAGATGATATCGGGTGATTGCGATCCAGGCCGCTGTAAAACTGTGAGCTTCACATGTAATGGGCTGCAGGATTTTGGGCATGTAGGTTTCACTAGATCGCAAACGGGAGGGCTCTAGCAATTTGAAAAAGGTTTGGGTCAATGCTTGTCGTATTCTGAATTTCACTTCAGTTGTTGTGTGTGTGTTTTTGCGTTTGTTCCTTTAAGCTTTTCTGCGGTATGATGTTCAATGCCGGGCTTCCGTTAAATTCCGCCCTTTCTGGCCAATTCCGCCTTTCCCTTCAGGACTGTATCTGGGAACTTCAGGCGTTTTCCCGGTTTTCTTGACATCGCTCCAGGTTGTTAAGGCTTTGGCGATCAGATTTCCTGCTGAACATGTTTGACTTCACGTTTTGTGGGCTGAGCCACGTGACTTCGTCTTCTAACTTCAGGACTTCCTGGCTGCGTCTCAGACTTTGGGACAGTTGTTTAATAAATTAAGTGGACCCTCCACCCAGTAGTGGTGACTACTAAAAGGGATACCGGTGATTGTATTAGGGTCCTCTTATACAGCCATAATACCACTATTACAGCGTGGGGGTCCCTCGTAATACATACATTTTGAAGCTGAACTCTGGTTATCGCCGCTGTTTTTCCAATGTTTTTCTCACATGAAAAATCTTCAGCCTGGTCCTGCCTACCCAGCCGATAAACTCTTTAATGTACTTCCATGACAAAAATTTTGTAAACCAGCTTACAAACCAGCTTACAGACCTTAAGCCCGTTTTAGGGATGATCATTTGCCCGCAAGCCGCGGCTTCGCGATCCAGAACATGCACAAGTTCGGGTCTGCTTCAACGTTCGATCCCTAAACCCTAAACCCTAAACCCTAAACCCTGGCCCCCCCTCAAATTGCCCTGGCCCCGAGTCCACCACATACCTCTGCCTTCAGCAGGCAACCCAACCATCCCCTCAGACCTCGTAAGCTGCCCAAAAAAGGTACCCTATGCTTCTATACTATACTATGCCATAATATAACCTAGTCTTCTATAATCTACTATAATCTACTACCCTATACCATATTACCCGGAGCAGCCACGCGACTTTCCAAACAGCTTTTTAAAGCCAAAATGGCCACACGTTTTCAAGGTTCGTATCTGAAAAACGTGGTTCTCTCAGAAAGGCTGAAATGTTGCATACTTTGGAGGCTGCAGGTAACAGCTAAGCCCTAGTCCGGACACCCTATTACAACCCTAATCCCGATAGGCGTTGGCGTGATGTTTGAGGTAAGCTTCTGGGTCAGGTTAGAGGTTTTACGAACGAGCTGGGACCTTGGGACAGGGTACACATATAGGTTTTAGGGTTTAGGGCCTAGGTCTAGGTGTTAGGGTTGCGGGTTTAGGGTTTAGGGACCTTACCACCCCCAGAATGAAGAATAAAATGGAAGAGAAAGTGGACAATGATATGAGGATTGTCGCGTAGCGAATCCTAATATCCTCCTCCTCATTCTAAAACCCGCCTACGTTAAACCATAAATCCAAAAGCTGTAAAATCCCGAACGACACTTTTGACCTGAAACGCATCAGTACTTCTGACAGGGGCCACCTAATCATGAATTGGGGGGGTTCTGAGGCCGTTAGGGGGCTATAATCGGGAAAGCATTTAGGAATGCCCTTGGATTACTAGGTTGTTGTTGATTTGACATGGCTTGCAGAAGGAATTTGTACGGAAACTAAATATGATTTCAACTAATCTGATTTCAGACTTTCATTTGATTGAACTAGATCTTGGTTGATTCAAAAGAGATTCCGAATTGTGTTCAACTAGATTTCACAGGGTTTTAACGAGATTCAATAAGATTTCAAGTGGCTTTAATCAACTCTACATGGACTTTACTTAGTACTGAATTTATGTTAGTTAGATTCCAATCAGCTTTAACTGGGATTTAAACTGGTTTAGTTAGATTTTTAAAGCTGATTTGAATTAAACTTGTATTGATGTTAAAAAGAAGGTTAATTGATTTTAAAGTTGGTTTTAACGGATTTTGGAGTGATTGAATTCCTTCGGCTTTGTCTGAATACTACTAGAATCCTACTTGATTCGAGTTGGATTTGAGATGTTTCGATTAGCTTTCATCCATCGGCTTAGTGCAGGGTAGTTAGGGTTCGGGTTCAGGTTCCAGGTCTGCGATCAGGGGCAGCCAACTCACGAACTCATACAGGGACCCGACGACAGCTGTGCCAACTATCAATGGAAATAAAGCTCATTGCTTGTCCGCGTTGCTGTGTTTAAGGACGCCAAGATGGACAAAATATTGCCTCAACAAGGGCGCAGACACCAGCATTCCCTTTGAGGGCCGCAATGTAGAGGGGCGTGGCGCCAGTCTTGAGCGGCTTGTTAACTCCGTCTACATCCATATCGCGCAAGAGCAGCTCCACGATATAATCATGCCCTTTCTGGGATGCAATGAATAGAGGTGTGTCCTGGCTGGTGTTGGCCAACTTGACATCCGGTTTTTGAGGTGACTCACAAAGGAAGTAGCGCACGACCTCAACATGGCCGTTCTGGCAAGCTATGTAGAGCGGGGAAGCACCGTCTTGCTTGCTCTCGTCAACCTTCGCCTTTGCCATGACCAAGGTGCGCACCGCGGCCAAAAACCCACCTTGGCAAGCAATGAACAACGGCGTCTCCAGAGTGTGGAGGCTTTTGTTGACGTCTGCTCCTTCCATGACAAGCCACTCAACTACTTCGAAATGTCCGCTCTGGCAGGCGATGTACAGAGCAGTAGCACCACCCCGCTTGGCCCTGTTCAAGCCGACCTCATCCCCCATCTCCGTGCGCAGGACTTTGACGACCGGCAAGTGACCATTCTGGGATGCCACCAGCAGAGGACTGGAGCCGTCCTCGGTGCAATTGTACTCAGCCTTCGAGTGCAGGAGCAGCGTAACCACCTTGTCGTGACCATTCTGGGAGGCTATGAAGAGCGGCGTAGCTTCCCCAATGGCTGGCTTGTTCAGGAGGCTGGGAGCTTTCGGCAGCAGGTACTCGAGCACCTCCAGATTACCATTCTGAGCAGCGATGTAGACCGGGCTGACACCGCTCTGTAAGCATTTTGTCACGTCGCTGCCAGACTCCTCAAGAACCTTCACAACCTCGAGGTGACCGTTCTGGGCAGACACAAAGAGTGCGTTGGTCCCAGAATGCATGCATAAATCCTTTTCCACAGGCTTCAAGGACAGTAGAGACTGCACGGTGGCAAGGTTGCCATTCTGCGAAGCGATGAGGAGGGGCGTGGCGCCGTCCTGTGCCTGTTTGTTCATGTCAGCACGCTTCTCAAACAATAGCTTCACAATTTCAGCGTTGCCCGTCTGCCCGGCAATGTACATGGGAGTTGCACCCCCGGTTGTCTCACTGTTCACATTTGCCGCGAGATCAATCGGCATCTTGGCGATCTCCAGTCTGTCATTCTGCGACGCGATGAATAAAGGAGTTGCGCCAGTGTTGTTGGCAATATCAACGCCCGCCTTTGCATCGATAAGGTCGTCCACGATCCCTTTGAAGCCCATCTGCGTAGCAATGAAGAGCGGAGTCGCCTGGTCGCGGGTTGCCCGATTCACGTCCGCCCGGAAGAAAATCAGCAGCTGCACAGTATCGCGGTGAACGTTCTGAGCTGCCACATAGAGTGAGGTGGCCTCACTGTCGAGTGGCTGGTCCACGAAGGCCACCCAACGGTCACCCTCAACATTGATGCAAGCTCGGGTCTGAGCGCCGCATTTTTCCAGGAGAAGCCTAACGCATCTCGTATGCCCTTCTTGAGACGCCAGGAATAGCGGGCTGGCACCATGCCTGTCCGCTAGCGAAAAGTCAGGCGATGCTTGGCACAGGCTTTGGAGCTTCCTGAAATGCCCGAGTCTGCAAATCTTGCAAGCTGCCGTCTCGCCACGCTCATCACACACATTTGGCTCAACTTCTTCCAATGCTTCCTCCACCTGGTAGTCTCCAGAAATCGGAGGGTAACCCCAAAATGATACAAGCAAGAAATCCCTCTGTATTAGGCGGACCCCCAAAATGGTTCCGCGAATTTTGGGAAGCCCCACCTTGAGCACGGCTTCTTCATCCTCTAGGGTGGCCTCTGCTGCATCTAAAAGCCGCTCCGGATTCTCGGTGCCTGGGGGGGAGATGACAACCTAGAATTCCTCTGCCTCGCCAAATTTGCTGTAGCTTGCATCTTTGTCGATTTGCACTTGGGAGCCGGGAAGAAAGACCTTCACTGAATTATATTGCAATTCTTTCTCCTTGATGAAGCGGTTGCGTACTGCATGCTGGCACGAAGTGGCCTCACGGGGTGTCGTGTTGAATTCACGGATCCAAACATCCTAACCCCCCACCCCCCTCTTTCAAATAGAACCTCTTGACATCCATATAGCCTCATCTCGTAAGGCCCCGAGAGGCCACTGAAGCACACGTAGTCACGAAACTTCGATTGCGCAGACAACATGGAGTCCATGGAGTGAAATGGAAGGATTTCGGAGAGTCAAGAGCTGCTCAAAAGCTAGTTTGCCGGACCTCTGTCACAGTCGGCTGCACTTAGGCCGAAATTGCTCAACGTATGATCTGGGGCAGCATGAAGCTTTGTTGCAAACACTTCCTCAAGCCCTCCCCCTAAGCCTTCAGCAAATGCTTGAAGTCTGGCCACCCAAAAACTCAGGAAAAAGTCTCATCAGAGAGGCAACTGTAGGCAGCCCCTTGGGAGAAATCGCTCTTCAAGCCCTCTTCATCATATTTTTTAAAGGGGAGTATGCGCAAAATAAGGGCCCACAAAACAAACTCCAAAAGGCTATGCTCCCTGATATGGCGGACTGCCGAAAATTCAAAACAACTTCATACGACACGTGCGTGATATCTGTAGCCAGATGCAATCTTACTTGGGTGATCTTTTTGACTTAGCAAGCCTACCTACGATCCATAATAACCACTATTTTAAGCCCTATAACCCAACTTACTAAGTAGACTTACTGAGTCAAGTGGTCCTCCAAGTATTGCATGGCTTCGAAGTTCCCTGGGCACTTCTGGCCCAATGCTACTTGGGGTTTCCTAAAATTAGGGGTACCTTTAAAGGGGTTTATAGGGTCTATATACGGGTATATTGGGAATACATAGGGTTTAAGGTTTAGGTTTTGAGTTTCCCAAAATTAGGGGTACCTGTTGGGGGGTCCAAATAGTAAGGACTATTGAATATTGGGGTATATATTGGGAATCCCAGCTATAACAGGGCTGTGAATGCAAGTAGAATTGAATTGGCTCCTAAGTACTGTGCCAGTGGACCTCCATGCAGGGAGCCTGAAATAATGCTGGGGCCCCTCGAGTGTGGACTTGAAGTCCTGGGAGTAATGCATGGCCCTGGTTTAAGCTTTTTAGCTTGGGATAATGGATCATCAAATGGAAAGTAAATCCCTAAACCCTAAACCCTTCTTACATAGAGGCATATAGCGATTACGTACTGCAGGGCAGATGCCTGCAAAATTCCCCAGATTATGGCCCCAGGTTCCTGAGATGCTTCTAACTATGGACTCTGGGCCCTAAACCCTGGACCCTAAACTCTAAAGCCCAAGTCCTAAAGTCTTAGTCCCCCTTAAGTAGGTAGAATATGGGGCATATAGGGATCTTATTATAATATACCCAAAGCCATATTCTATCTACTTAAGGGGGACTATAAAACCTAAATTTTGGATCGGTTGAGAGTTGCTCCAGCACCACCGCAAAAGCAATGCCTTGCCTGCCCGTCAGCTTTGCATAGGCCACACTGCCACACCAGGTGCCTTTGCAGAATTTAGGGTTTAGGGTTTTGGGTTTAGGGGGATGTAAGGTTTAGGCTTTAGGGCACCCCCCCCCCCCCAGAAAACAAGCAATGACATCTCAAGGGGGGAAGTGGTAACTTCCAAGAGGGGACCCCGATATGCACTCCAGCGTGCTACTACAAGCTTTACTACTGGGACCCACTGAAAAAAGAAAGAGCCCTAATTTGCTGCAACTCCCAAGCATCAGGCCCCCAGGGAAGCCCCGGAGACCTGCGAGCCCGTGTGAGGCCTGGCCTTTTGTGTGGGAGGGTCCCTAAACCCCAAACACTGTAGTTCCCCTTAAATGGTTAAAGTATGGGGTATTTGGGGTTCATATTATGTATAACATACCCCAGGCCATATTCTATCTACTTAAGGGGGACTGTAAACCCTAGACCCTAGACCGCATGGCTCGAAAAATGATTCGTACTGTCTTCGGCCGGGAGACCCTTGTCGTTGGTTGGGTCAGGCTGAAGGTGATGGCAGGCAGATGTCGTCCGCCTCCTTTTAGGGTTTAGGATTTAGGGTTGAGGGTTTAAGGTTTGGGGTTGAAGGTTTTTTTAACCAGAGGACTTTTACGTCTGCCCAGACGACACTGGTTGGGCTGAGGGTTTATCTCCACAACTGGCCGAATATGGGAAGCTATGAGTAGGGTTACAGGCCCTGGGAAAATTAGTCTCCTCCCCTAATACCAAACCCCCCCACCTCCCTATGTTGAACACTCCCACTGTATATATTCCGAATATTTTCTATTTGGGGATTGGGTGGTTTAATCTTAGGGGTAGGGAGTTGGAGAATCTACAAGCCTCACCGAAGTGCTCGTTGGGGATTAGGGCTCGGGCCTTCGGATTTGGGGGTTTAGGGTTTACCCCCAACCCCAAACCCTAAACCCTGTCTTTTTGGCTGAGTTCAAGGCCCCGAAGAATTCTGGAAGTTGGCTTGCAGAGCAATTCAGGGGTCAAGCGGTAGATCCCAAGGAGTTTATTCCAAGCTTATAGGGTTATAAGGCACATAGGGTGGTGCCAAATTTTCTTCGATCCTCTGTGGGTCGTGCAAGATTTCCTCCATCAACGGCCCGTTTCAGTTGGAGGACCTCTGACGCCCACCCTGCCCTGGGTTCAGAATCCCTTCCATGTAATAGTGCCCACATGATTAAACCGTTATTCGAGGGGGGGGAATATGTTTTGATGGGGTTGGGGGGTTGTTATTTGGAGAGAATACACAGCTGGATGCTGCCACTCTTCTTGTTCAAGAATGCAGACAAACATCTAAATGAGCTGGCATACACCTACAGCTGCCAGTGCTATCGTCGTATGCAACCCAATCGTATCGTAGGTGGCCTGAATTCCAACCGTGCTTACAGCTACCCAATTACAGCTACCCCTGCACATGCCCCAACACCCTAAACCTTCTAAACCATGCCCTCTAAACCCTAAATCGGTGAAAGCAAGGACCGAGCACGAATCCAATGACACTTGAAGTGAGGGGCGACCGAATCATGCTTTCCTCCCTTGACTACAAAGACACGAATAGGGGGTCCTTCCAGGGATTCTATAGTCACGTTTTTGCGAAAGTCCCATTCGATGCCAATCATCCTTGTGAGAAACTCTGATGAACAAGCCCTGAAAGCTTAAACCCTAAACCCAAACCAATACCTGATTTTGGGGCTTGCCAAGCCGCGTACAAAGTCCTTCTACGCCAAGGATCCCTCGAGCTCTGCAGAACATGGGCCATTTACCTTGGGGTTCACGTATACCTGGTGCGCATTAGGGTTTGAGGTTTAAAGGGTTTAGGGTTATGTCCCCCTATGTCAGCAAACGAGGAGCGCACCGTTTCAGAACAGAACAACGTGAACGCCCCACATGGCCTTGTAGCGAGAAAACCCCAGGCCCTAAACCCTAAAGCGTAATCCCTCCACCCTAAACCCTAATCACCCTAATTAATCCCTAAACCCTAACCCATAATCCCTAAACCCTAAACCCTAATCCCGAAACGTGTGTACCCTGTATCCAGGTCCCAGCCTGTTCTGAGCCCTCTAACCTCACAAGCCTGACTGGCGGTTAATAGGGAATAATGGAATAGAATCCCTACGTTATGCCCCTATAATTCCTACAGAATACCTCTATGACCCTTAAAAACCCTATAGAATCCCTAAAAGTCCATAACAAAAATTCTGCATACTTCCCATATACTATCCATATTGTCTATTCCCTACTCATCCCCAGTAATATGAGCTGTAGTCTAAACTCCTGGTATCCCCCTTAATTACACCTTTACTAGTCCCCTATATAATCCCCCATATAACCCCCGTTTAAGGAGTGTAGACTACAGCTCATATAGTCTAAATCCTAAACCCTAAACCCTAAACCCTGAACCCTGAACCCTAAACCCTAAAACCCTAAACCCTATTCCCTACTAATCCCCAGTAACATGGTGTCCTGGCTCGTCCTCGCTCCGGTACATGCTCAGAATCTGGAGGTACCAATGAGCACCTCCCAAAGGATGGATGCAGAGGTTTAGGGTTTAGGGTTTAGGGTTTAGGGTTTTAAGGTGTAGGGTCTGGGGCTAGGGTTTGGGGGTCTGGGGTTCAGGGTTGTGGGCAATTGAACCTTTAGGTTGTAGCGTTGAGGGATCTACTTTTTGGGCTTACGACTTTGGAAGAGCGTGTGTTTGCTCTGGTCAAGGCGTGAAAGTCGCAGATCTTCAGTTTCAAGATGGCTTGGGGGGTTGGGGCTTTGGCTGCCGCTTGCATACAGACAGCTACATGTATGCCATCCCAAAGACATGAAATCGCATAATGTTGTGCGAAATGAATACTGTGCCCACCTTTCGGCAGTCTCTCAACATCCCAATTGCAATAACATCATACGACTACATGTTGTGTTAGGCTCCCAACCACTAGTAGTCACCACAAGATACTGCCAAGATCTAGAAGTATACTAACCCACTTATGCGCGGGGGGGGCTTACCGAAATTGTACGGAAGCTAACCTGCCTAGTATCAAACACTGGGGCCAGTATCCAAACAAAAAAATCATACGCAATCCTGGCGGAACGACAATACTTCGCATACAGCATGCCCCCTTTTGGGGTTCTTGGGTCCTTCCACCTCCACTTCATTACGGGGCTCTTACAAACCTACTACCTTCGCTAGAAGTAGCTACTGCAAAAGGGGATGATCTAATGGGATCCAACGTTCTTTGGTAAGCAAAAAGGATGCGACTGACGCAGGTATGGGCCCAACCTGGGTGGCCTTCAACGTACCAGGCCTGCTACTTGTGGGATCTTTGCGGGTTTGGCACACATCTCTGAAAGGCAGAACCNNAAAAAAAAAAAAAAAAAACGCACGGATCCACAAGAAAAATACCTGTTACAGGGACCCTCAGCAAAGCATCCCGCTTTGAAACAACATGCAGTGGGAATGCTTCCCCTTGCTTCAAGCCTTGACGTAGGCTGCCAACATGCGTTCATAAGTTAGGTCACAAGTATTCAACAATGCGGATATGGCTGCTGCGTCTGGGGGCTACGGCCAAGACTTGTGCTAAGAATTAAGAAATCTTACTAAGCAAGAAATTAAACTCTGGGCGCCCTCGCCAAAAGATGAGACCCTGGCTGGTCCCCCAAAGAAATATTTGAAGCCCTTGTTGGAAATGCCCTGGCTTATGGGGAGTGCGTCTGCCGTTTGGAAGACTTATGAATCTGTCTTTCTGGGTAGCGGGCCATTTTCAACTTAGTCCTCCATTATGCTGTTGTACATTTTAGCCTGTGACTCGCGATCCGAAAGTCCCTGGCTCAAATTTTTCCAGGGGGGCCCACAACTACTGCAAACTAACCCTATCTGCGGCCTCCCTCACAGAGGCTTGGGAGCTCTGGATGTTGAGGGGGGGAGTGCTTGGGCGTGAAGTAGGATTTTGTAGTGAACTCAACGTGGGGTTAAGACATGTCTTCCAGACTCTTGTTAGTCGACTACATGTCTTACTGGGGGTCATGTATTAGAAAACTTCCCCCACCCTGGAGACTAGATGCGGTTTTCTTAGCATAAAGTTTGCCCGTACTTATAGCCATGAAGGGTTCACCTGTGACCTTAAGTTTCAAACTCCACGCTCCACGTTGCAAAGCCCAATGCACAGCCCCCGAACTTTGACTTGTCCCGCACCCTCGCTTTGGAATCGTCAGATTCTCAAAAAGGATGTTATCCTCGCCTGGACCACCCAATCCTCCAGAGCGAACGACCGCATGCCTTCAGTGCAGTCCTCCTAGAAAGTCCCACCCGAGCATGTGCCTGGCATGTCCCATCCCGGAGCATCCCTGGAGTGCCCAACCCCAGCATGTCCTCACAATGCCAACCCCTTCACATTGTTGAAAACCAGAGCATCCTTGTAGTGCTGAATTGCAAATGTCCATGCAGTCGCGGGCCAGTATTTTCCAAAGCTTGTAGGGGCATACCGAGCAAGGAATTCGCACATGCCATATGGCGTGGCACGTCCAACAAGAATCAGCAACGACCAACCAAAGGACAACAATATTCAGAGGACTCATCATGTCGGGCAGGTCCCCCACCCTCTGATAGTCACAACAACCGACGATGGTAGTTATATGTAGTTATATTGGGGTCCCTGAATCTTTGTTGCTGATAGGCTAAAACTAAAACTGCTGGGCGGAGCCTGGACCTGCGTGCATCTACAGTTCAAATACAACCGCCCCAACGCAGTAGGTCAGGGTGGACCTGGCCTCAAAAGCTTTGAAAACTGCGGAAGCAACATCTTTCTTGACTTCCCCAAACCAAGCAAGAAACCTATTGGACCTCTCGTAAGAGTGGGGTGTCAATGAAAAGGGAATTCGGGCATTCAAAAATTAAGAGGTATAGCTGCTCTTTCATGCAGAGTTGAAGTTGGGTTTGGCTGAAGACTTTTGCCCAAACTGCATAGCATCAAAAAAGCTTGCACCCCAGAGTTTGAAACTCCAAAATCCGGGCTTTCCCCCAGGTGCAAAGCCTTAGATATATCTCTCAAAACAAAGCACGCCCAAATGAGGCCCCACAAAAGGGTTCGTGCAAGTGAGAAAACAAACGCCACATGTTGCTGCATCACATAAAACGTGACTATAGGGGACGTAACAGAACCCTTTCCATTGGAGGATATATTTGGAAGCATAAGAGCGAAGCAACTGACATCCTCAACTGAAATCTTGAAGCCCAATATAGCCCAATCCCCTGACAGAGTGATATCGCCATCGCTCGATATATCGCCATCGCTCGAACTATGCGCACTCCATTTTGCTCGAGGATACCCGCATTCGATTCAGAGGCGGCGCTGGGAAAAGTACATTTGCCTTTGAAACCCCTCACCCAAAAAACTTCACGTCGCATAAGGCCTCACGTCGTGCTTACCGAAGCTTGTCTCTTGATACGACAACACGGAGCCGATGACGTTGCATGTTTTTTTGAAACTCGTGGCGCCCATCACTCTGCACGCAGTATTTGCCTCCCTTATGATAAATACTCCCAGGACCATATTGACTATATGACGGGGCTAAGATTGCATAGGTATTTATTCTTAGGGCGAACAGGGGATGTATTAATTTGGGGAGAGGAGTGAGAGGAGCCTAAACTCAAACAGCCCAAACACCCAAGTAATAAGAGAAGTCTGATGACCACAACAAAACTTCGGACCTTGTAGCAATGACATTGCGATAATGAGGTCAGGGGCACGCGTGCCAAAACCCTCGTCTTATTACAGATCCTAAAGCATCATTCTGACCCTAACCCCCCAACCAAGATAACCCTAATATAACTCCTATATACTGTAGTAGCTTCCGTTTTCGTTTCCATTTTCCCAATATGACCCCAACATAACTCTAATATTATACCCCTCAAGCACAAAACAGAAGCCTTGAGGGTTTAGGGTCTACGGTTTAGGGTTCAAGGATGTAGGGGCCATTTTTTCACTTAAGGCGGCCAGCCTTGCGGCATTTTGCTGCAAACACCCCCTGTGCACAATGCTAATTGTCCCTAGTATTCCAAGTATAGCGAAGGTTTCGCCGTTCATCATGCTGACCTCATACTCACCAATGCGATCTCATAACTGCAAATCCTACTGTGCGTAAATGAAAACCAAATGCAGTCGTCAGGGCGTGCACTCTTGCTCGAGCTTGGAAAGCTCTTTGCACTAGCACTGGCTTTTTACTAGTACTGGCTAGTTCTAGGGAAGCTGCAGGTTATCCAAGGCCCTGGACAACCCTCATTACAGAGGCTCGGGCCCATCTACGCGGAGAAGGGGGCTCTTAATGTGGACTCCACCCGCCATCATCATCATCATCATCATGATCATGATCATCATCGACATCATTCGTCATCGTCATCATCATCATCATCATCATCATCATACTCTGGCTGATGGTCTGCTACGCTAAATCCACCGGAGTGAAGGAGAGGGGCTAAATATCTGAAAACGTGAAGCGCAGCGGAGGAGTTGAGGGAGGGAAGACAAGTAGTTGGAGATTCTTAGGTAAATTCAAGCTTCCAAAACAAACAGGGCCCATTTTGGGGAGTCCGTACAATAAGGAACATGGTCTACTGGGGGTCCATAGTGGGATCCCATGTTTGCGGAAACTCCCAGTTATCAGTAGGGCTACAGGAACACAAGTCGGGTTGTAGCAAACGTGCTAATGTCTATCTGCTTAAGAAAGCAAGTAGAACTAGGTGGCAATCGGCTTTCCTCATGACTTGCCCGTGACGCAGTTTAGGGCATTGGGTTTTCAGAGTTTGTGGCGGAAGTGGGGGCTTGATGGCCAAGACCATTCATTACATACAACTTGATTTCCCAAATGCCGCTTTTCCCAACAAATCTCCTGAACAGCTCGTTGCAGCAATCCTGCCAACCTTGCAATTGTAACCACCCCATACTTACAGGAAGCTCTCATTGAATCAACCCTTAATTAATTACCTCGAACCCGTCTGCGGCAAAACACTCACCCTTGCGCGACCCTTACTGGTGCTTCAGCGGAATGGGGGGGGTGGATCCTGAAAATAATGCTGAAATGATTCCTTAGGATAATCTCTACGTATATTCATGCCCTAAACTACACCCTTACCCCTAAACCCTAAACCCTAAACCCCAAACTTCCCTGAACCCTGTCACCCTTGCGCGACCTCTGGGCACGAGGGGATCGGCCCGTCGGGCAGGCTTGGTCAGGTGGTTTGGGCGTGTGCCCTGACGAGGAGGAACCTCAGCTCTCGGATTTTGGGCTTTGGGCTTATGGTTGAGGTTGAGGTTTAGGGTTTAGGGTTTAGGGCTCATGGTTTTGGTGTTTAGGGCTTCAGGTTTGGGAGTGTAGGGTTTGTGTTTTGGGGTTGTTTAGGGCTTAGGGTTCAGCATCTCAAGTACAAGCATTCCCCACACCCGCCCGCCCGCAAAATCCCCTAACTGACATCAAGAACATATATGAGCTATAGTCTAAACCCTCTTAGTAAGCCCTATAATACTCCCCTATACAATCCCCTATATGAGCTATAGTCTAAAGTCCTTAAAGGGGGGTATATAGGACATCATGTGGGGGAGTATTATAGTGGTTATCAGGGGGGATACTAGGAGTTTAGACTATAGCTCATATAACTTTTCAGGAGTTGGGACTACAGCTCGTATATGCCTTCTGGTGTTGTAGGCTCCATTCTCTTTCATCCCGCGGCATCGTCTCTACAGAGCATGGCTTCCTCATCATTCACCCTAAACCCCAAACCCTAAACCCACACCCCAAACCCTAAACTCTCTGCATCTGCAGAGTCCGAGTCTATGAGTAAAAGTGTACATGTTGAGGGTAAAGGCGAAGAAGTCAAACCGTAAAAGTGGGCAAAAAACTTGAGGGGTAAAGTCAAAGAAGTCTAGCCCCACAAGTGGAAGACTGTTAAGGGTAAAGGCGGAGAAGTCTAATCATAAAAGTGGAAAGTTTGACGCGTAAACGCACAGAAGTCTAGACGTCTAGGCGTGAAAGTGGATTTTTTCACGGCAAACGCGACCACGCAGCTTGGAAAAGTGTCTCTCACACGCTCCCTCATCGTCCCTAGAACCAACACCCAATGTTCCCTTGACGTATCCTCCGGGTATTGCTGGCCCTCAAGTAGACAGAATATGGGGTATATGGGGATCTTATCATAATATACCAAAGCCATATTCTATCTACTTAAGGGGGACCATAGTCTGATCGTAAATTGGAGACTTTGATCGTACCATGATTTGACATACGACCCGGGATGGTGTTACCTGCGGCCTAGCTTCTGCAGCATGAGGAACATGTGGGTGGTTGTCAAAATTATGGTCCCTTTTTGGGTACCCTAAACATTCGGTGCCGTGTTATAATAGGGATCCAAAAAGGGACCATAATTTTGACAACCACCCATATGACCACATAAAACCATGCGGGGCGAGTTGTTTAATGTGCCACTTGATGTGTAGGGGTTTAGGGTTTAGGGGTTTGGGACTCAAAAAGGGTGTTCGGGGTGTGCAGGACCTCTGCTTTCGGGTGATAGCAGTTGAGGGGTTTTGGAGCCAAACATGGGTTTTTGAGGTCCCAGAAACTTAAAACTCCGAATCACTTCCCTAAGAATAGCCTCTCACCCCCTGCCCACAAAATTAAATCGCCCAAAATGGTGCCATTGTATATTACAAGGAATATTGATTGCTTTTAGGGGGTGGGGAGGGTTAGTATGAGGGGGAGGGCATTAATCACCACCTCCACGCTAAACCCTACACCCCAAACCCTAAATTAAATCCTAAACCCTAATTCCTAGCCCCCAATGTGAGCCACCTGTATGACTTTGCGGAAGTTCGGACCCTTCAACCTCACGAGATTGCCATTCAACTAAATGGGATCTGCCAAAGATTCGGAGTACCTTAAGGGATGTGGAGGTATATAATTCTCATATAGGGGTTGTTTAGGGGCTTATATAGGGTTTGGGGTTTAGGGCTTGGGCTTTGCCGAAATTGGGGGTACCTTTTATGAGGATTATAGTATACTGGGGTCTCTATTGAGGGAAACTACAATATAAACCTGTAACTCCAAATCCCAAACTGTAAAACCCATGCTCTGAGCCCAAAATCCAATCCTGAAATCCTCGACCCTGAATCCTCACAACCCCAAGGACATAAACCCCACCATGCCTCCCTGCAAATCAAGGTATAATCCAGATCCATCTCAATGTGCACTTCCTTGTCCATTGGAGTTGGACTATTCCCAAACAAGACCATGAAACGAAACCCCAGCGGTTGTACGAACAATACCCATAATGTTTAACATGTTAAACGCGGGTCGGCATACATAGATTGTGGGGGAAGAACCCTAAACCCTAATCCCTAA